>SEMN01000162.1:481801-787474 GCA_005408345.1 Macquaria australasica
AAGAAGAAATACAGTTTTATGAGTTAATGAGGTTCAGTTGTCACTCACCGCCTCATCGTCCGACTTAGTCACGACACTGATACACAACACAGGAGGGTTTTTACTGTAACACGAGACTGGGGCTGACCATCGATCCTTCCAGCTGACTGTGTGGAGTCATGGGTGGCGCTCGTCCTCGCACAGCTGCCACCCAGCCATCGAATACAGCGGCCCCTGATCAATGCTAATGACACCGCATGTGCAACATCACTACAACTTTTACACAACGTACACTTTTTGCTCATTTAGCATTAACACACGTCAGGGGAAAACGATCGAGCTCAGATGCAGTTCCCCTGATCCAGGGATGCTGCTAAACCGTGTGCACTTACAGTACTTCTAGCTCTGATTCACAACATTTGTAATTACTGCTGCTCTATTGCAAACCTATCTTCTAAAAATTAGGGTTATAGTATACAACTACTTTGCAACAGCAAATATTTTTATGCAATTTTCAACATTATGAGCGTGAGAACATGTGCAATATTAATGTATCTGCAAAACGGTCACTGGCAATGTATTTCATTTGTTTTCCCTGTACACTCATAGCACTAGAGCGTGATTTATATTTTTATGGTTATGTGTAGGCAACTCAAGGCACTAGAGAAAAATTGTGGTCTTGGTTAAACATTGAAAAAGTCAACACTGTCTTGAAGCACACAGATCTCAAACAATGTGTTACCTAACATAGAACTCCGATCCGAAATCCACCCCGACCACCTCGCTATGGAGGCGGTCCTCTTGAGAAAAATGACAGCATCACTCATTTCGTCAAATGCCCAAAAACGACATGTGACATGGGCCACATGTCCCCATAGGGAGGGCGTTGGAGTGGTTCTACGGCTTCGTTCCACCACAAATGTTTTCTACCTTTAATGAAGTAGTTATTTCAACCTTGGAAATGATTGATGAAGATTGACGTCGTCCTGCCGAGATCAGAAAACACTTACAGGTGTCATTCTAGAGGGCAAAAAAAAATAATTTCATTTGGAGGGACATATTGGCCGATACCTCTAGGAGCTGCAAGAACGAAACACTACCTGGAAAAATAAAAATAAAACGTTGCTCCTTGAAAATGTATTTGGAAAACGCATTTAGTTGTACATAAAAGGTCATTTCCAGGTGGCAGTGTTACAGAAGTTTTGCCTATTTTTGAGACTTACAATTATGTTTGTTTACAGTAAAAACTCTACAGGGCAGCACACATGCAAACATGCTTATCTCAGTGTGTGTATGTGTATGTGTGTGTATGTGTGTGTGTTCCTGCTGTCCTCTTCTATAACGTTATTTATATGCAGTCTCAGAATCCTCATTAAATAAGGCTGAAAAGACACAGAGGTGCCAGGCCACCAAATCTGAGAGATTGGAGGGGATGATAATGATACTGTACTGGAGTCAGCAATAAATCACAGACTGATAAGGTCAGCTCCTGAATAATGATCATAATAATGTGATGAGTCCCAGCCATGAGCTGGCGGACATTACTTGGGCACAAAGTGGTTAGAGGAGAGCTCACACACACATTCACTGTGGAACACTGGTATATATACTGTACGTGTGTGTGTGTGTGTGTGTGTGTGTGTGTGTGTGTGTGTTTGGGAGGGGGGTCTGGTGCATCTCTATGTGTATTTGCATGTGCATGACTGAGCAGTTGTGCACTTTGGATAGGTTTACTGCGAATGCCCTCACCACCACCCCCACCCCCACCCCAGCCAGGAAACAATAGCTCCTCTGCTAAATATAGACCGTCTGCATTTTACCTCACTTTTCTTTCTCACTCTGTCCAACCTCACTCTAACACACAAAACAAACACACACTCTCTTGTCTCTTTAATATATTACGCATGCAAGTCTTCCTCACATGCCCTATTTTCTCCTTGCAATCTCTCGTCTTTTCGGTCGTGAGCGCTGGCTCATGGGATGGTGACAGCGGTCAAATAGTTAGCGTGTGAATTCAACACTTGGATCTTTAGCCTTTGGATTGTCATGAGATCTGGTGCAGACCTTTATATGCTCACCGGAGGAGAAATCCCAAAGACTCACTGGCTTATCTTCTCACTTATCCATCATTTTAGTTTGTGACAAGATAACTCAAAAACTACTACTGAGCAAATGCTAATGCCTTAGTGCTAAAAGATGAGTGCTGAATATAAATCATTTTCCAGAAATGATGCCAAACATTCACTGGTTCCAAATTCTCAAAAGTGAGGCTGCTTTTTGCTTTTCATTGTAAACTGAATAACTCTGAGTTTTGGGTTGTTAGTCAAAGAAATAAAGGAATTTAAAGCTTTTTAATGACATTTAATGGATCAAACAGTTAATTATCTAACTAAAAATAAAGCTCACATGACATAACTTTTCATGTACTGTACATTAGCAAGAGCTTCTTGACCTTGACGTGTTGAGCTTGAGAAGCGTGCTGTAGCCATGTCAACGTGTTGATATTTTTATTAGCTTGTTATCACACACTGCTGTCTTCTTCCCCATGCTGTTGCAGAGCTGTGCTCAGTGGAAGCTCAGCTTGTCGTCATAGCAGCCAATGAGGTCAGGCTGATGCTAATAGCTTTGATGAGTGTTTTCTCGTTGCTCTACACTCGGCCCCACTGCCCCATTATCACGCTCCACCCCCCCACCACCACCACCACCACCACACACTGTGTCAGCATTTTCTCATGCCGCATTGGCATATGCAGGGGAAACGTGTGTGTGTGTGTGTGTGTGTGTGTGTGTGTGTGTGTGTTCCCATGGGCGGGAATGTGTGTTCAATTTTACTGCTTGGTTGTCTGTCGATGTGCATTGATTCAGCCGCATGCCATTTGCATTTTTTGCTTTGCGTCCGTTGTGTGGAAATGTTAGTCTCGGTGCATGACATGAGACGCATGCAGAAATGAAGGGCAACCAATTAAAAATAGTTGTAAGTAGGACAGTCTGTCTCATCACTGGTATGAGCACTAGAATATGCTGATGAGATGGATCTCCAGTTTTTTATTGAATTCCTCGCTGCTACAATTTTGTCTTGTTCCAGTTAAAGGTTAGAAAATGAGATAATGTTAACTGCAACATGCTACCCGTTTAGTGTCCTTCTCCTTCACACCCAAGACTACGATCTCAAATTGATTTGTTTTTATTATAACTTTAATAGTTTCTTTAAAAACTGCGTCACAGAAATAAATGCTCATAACACCATTTTTTAAAAGCCATTCATGCAATCACTGAGCATCTCCTCTTACAGAGATGAGATGGTGAATACTGATCACATTTAACTGAAAGTGAGTGAAAAGTGCAGTAATGTGGACCTAAATGAAGACATGTGTGTCATGACAGCAACAATGAAAGCCGCAGCAATCTTGCAATTCCACCACTAAGTGTGAACCTAATTGTCAAAGCTCATACTAACACTGATGATGAAAATGTGGCACATGATCGACCTGCAACACCCTGCAAGATCACTGCATCACACACTGCTGTGTGAAATTATAAGTACCAGAGAGTTACCAGTAGTCAGAGGCCACTTTTTATTATTAGATACACATGTACAGTCTAATGTAATCCAATACAACTCTTCTGCCATTATATTGAGAGGAATTTCTAATATTCTGACCCCTCATGCATGTTAATAGGAAGGACCTCTGTCAACACCTTTAATTAGGATGACCTCAGTAATAAACATAATTCAATTTACACATTTCTGACGATGCTTTTATTGACTTCATAACGGCAGAATAGATGGCACAGCTGTTGTACTGAACTGCAACAGACTGTACAGGTGTACCTACTAAAGTGGCCACTGAGTGTATGTTTGCTAACAGGTAATTAAAAAGATGCAATTTAATAATTAGAGAATCGCTACTCATCACTTACTAATGAAACATTGCTGCTGAAGACAGATGAACTTCGGACCATCTAGAGCCCTTTAAAGTTAAACCCTGACTTATACGTCTGCATTAAAGAGTCACTCAGCACAGCTCAGAGTGGAGGCAGATGATGTGAGAGGAGGAGATGGTCTGTGAGGCTGCTGAACGTGTCGGGGCAGGAGGGCGGGGAGGAGGCATCAGAAAGATGAGGAAAATACGAAGCAACCTGAGACACTGTGTGTTCACGTTCTTTGAATTATTATTATCCCCGCTTTTTCAACATGAGGAGGATGGATGTCATCATCCCGTCACTGATTTACCCACATAGCAGAGATTCTTCAACAGCATCCCTGTCTGTGAACCAATTACCACATGCCAGTAAACAGCCTTAACAACATAGTGTTTTATTAACGCGCACAAAGAAACATTGCGGAGGAGCGTGTGCTATGAAACGAGGAGAAATGGCACTGTGTTTGACAGGCTCCATTTAAATTGTGATATGTTGTTAGAAATACGTATGAGGGGGTATATAGGGCGGTCATTTACTTTCCTGTTAGGAGATTTTAAATGCGATTCATGCCATCGACAGAGCATAACAGAAACTGAGGATATTCGCAGAACATTCAGCCATCTGTCAGTAACAACTGCCTCCTGTAAACACAACGTAGCTCTACCTTCAACAATGTCTAAATGGCAGCAAACAGCGGAAAAAAGGCTTGACACAGAAACATTTTTTGTCATGCGTTCATGGCAATCTGTCACGTTTTAATCAGGGAGGGGTGAAATGGGTGTAATACTTTGGTTTGCTGACAGATCCTGTTTATTCATCCCATTTCATCTTTTTCCATGTAGGCACAAACCTCCCTAATTTATAACATGACAGCAGCAGTTTTCAGGCCAGTATTTGCAATATTTTCATGCTGTGGTGGTAATCAGGATAACAAGCAGGAGGATAGGGGAAAAGAGAGAGAGAGAAAGTGAATATACATGTGAGGCAAAACTGTTGGTTACTTCAAACAGCAAGGCACCATGGAAGCAGGAAACAGCACCTTAGAAAATATTTGTTTTGCTGCGACAACGAGTGCCGTGACAACTAAGGACAATCCAAGGTGGTGATTGGAGAATGACAAATAATCTTCTGCCGCCAAATAATGATTCCCAAAATCCCACGGAGACGTACGCAGTCACACGAGGACACTACATCTCTCCACAGAAATCAAAACAATAACACTGGTGCGTGCTCATTTACAGCATCGCTGCCAGCTCTGTATTCACACGCTCTGCTGTAGGTATCTATCTCTAACTGACACACTGCGCCTGCACAAATCCCCCTCTCAGTCTCTGCTGACACATGTATTGGAAATCAATTGTGTGCAGGCAAGCTATATAGACAGCACTGCACTGGGGCTTTCCAATGTCCCTATTGTGCCTTATGTGCTAAAGAGGCAAACACTGCTCCTATAATGAGTCCAACTGTCTCTGCGATTAAAATCTCTGTATTAATCAACAGACCAAACAATATTATTTCGGGAAATAAAAGGTAAGTGAGCACAACTGAAGCTTATTAAACTTGATGGAATCCCTAATTGCTTTTTTTTGTGTCCAACATTAAAAGTTGTAATATGCAATTAAACATATTAAAGAGACGCAACACTAAACATCTGTGATAACCTGTCAGTGGCTCTGAATTTCGCTTTTCAGTAATGACGCCATCAAGATGATGCCAGAATGGCCCAACACAGATCGGGGCTGAACCATATGAACATTGCACTGAGAAAAAGAATACAGTTGTATTTAGTTCCTGTGGGTCAGTTTTGCAGCTTTCTTACGGCACATTTTGTATTAAAGGATAAGGCAGCGGATATTCTATAGTTTTGTTATTACCAACAAATCCCATGAAAAGACCAAAACCAACAATTCATTAGTCCGTCTCTCAATATTTTTCTGTGGCACGCAGCGAGCCCACTGGTTCCTACTGAAGACGTAAATCTGTATTGTATCGGGTTTTTTCAAAAAGGCTAAATAATTCCCTAAAATGTCACTCAAACTGGAGTAAACAGTGTATTTGTTGGAGACTATTTTCAGACATAGACATACAGACATACAGCAGCAGCACAGTGTATGTGGGATTGACTTAAACTAAACTGCTCATGATCATCATGATAAGAGAACATGTCACCAACAGTGTGGCTCACTGATGTGTTTTTAGCCACACTGGCGGCACGGCTCTATGAATGGCGATGCCAGTTGGTTGATTCACGGCTTTGGTCCAGACTTGCAAGCTGAAACTTCAATAGAAAACGTAACAACTCCAACAACAAACTCCTCAATTTCAAGGAGACAGGATTGGAACAGTGTCCCATTATGTATTTTGACTTGTTCACAAGTTCTGCTCATGTTAGGAAGCTACTGTCATTGAATGTAACATGTAAGAGAAATCTCAATCAATAAAAACTCATAGTAAGACACTGGCCCTGCTCGGTTTGATTCGCTAATGCTCTTTCCCTCCTCAAACCTACTGTTCTTTCCCAGCACTGACGGTATTCTGTCTTATCTCCAACAGAAGAATTTAAATGGGCTACACTGACCGGGGCTTCTGACGACGCCCTATCTGTTAACATCAGATATCATCTATAATCGTGCAAAAAAAAAAAAGAGAAGCTGTGAAAAAGAAAAGAACTTGTAGTCTGACAGTTTTATAACTGGTGCAGACATTAAAGAAGACTTAAGAAGAACTATCCGAGCTGTCATCCGGATCCACTGTAATGAGAACAAGTGCATCAAGCGTCTATGAGTGCCGACAAAATATGAGGCATCATCGCGTGCAAAACCACCTGTGGTTTGTGCAGGGGAAAGCTTTGATCATTTCTTGCAGCTAGGGAAAAAGATGTAGCCCTAAAAAGAGTTATGTACAATAATGTGATCTTCCTCTCATCTCTCTCATCACTGCAACTTGTACCCATTTCCTTATTTTCCATATTGTTTCACCTCTTTATAAAATCCTCTCAGTGTGTTGTTAGGGATGTGTTGGACTCTGCAGGTGTTAGCTGTGAACTTGTGAGAAAATGATGTTTTTGGAAAAAGCGACAGAAAATGGATGTTGGGTGTTGAGAAGAGAGTGAAAGGAGGGGAAATGAGATAGTAGAGGATCAGGAAATAGGAGCGGGAACGAGGGAACATCAGGTAAAGAGATGAATAATGAAAAATGCTGCTTATTTTTCTGAATTGTGAGTACTTCTGGTACATTTTGCGAATAATACTTTACTAAAGAGACATTTTCAATGCAGGGCTTTTACTTCCACCACTGATCAACCCCCACTGATTGTATGAAGGTTAAGATGAATTGTCACAGCCTCTAATCTTCGAGCAGCACCTCCTGTAACAGAATCCTCTTTGGCCTTTGGTGTGGAAACAGGTTTAAATGTCGAGTCAGGATGAGAAAGAGTGAGACAGGCAGAGGAAATGGAGAGGATGTCTGAAATGTGAACGGCGAAGGGAGTGAGCGTGATGGAGAGGAACAGAGAAAAACAGAGTGAAGAAGAGAGAAAGAGCGAGGGACGAGCCAGAAGACAGATACAGATACAAAGTGTAGGTTTGACCCCAGATGAGAGAGCAGAAAGACAGGAAATTAAGATGTTTGTGTGTACGCGCATTTCTACGTGCAGTAATCGCAAAATGTGCGTGCTCTGGGTGTGTGTACATTTGTGCATCCGAGTGTGAAGCTGACCTCATTCCCTTGCTACTTAACCTAACCCTTCCCCTAAGAGGAGTACGGACGTATAGTGAATCAAGTAGAAACACACCACCCGTTTCGAATGTTATCACTTGATTGAATGGGGCATTATTAGGTGTAGCGGGCCGATTCTAACCCATCTCTTTGAGGCTGATAACGCCCATTCAGTCGAGTGATAACATTCGATCCTGCTGAACACACACACAAAAAAATGAAGCGAAATAAAAAGACATTCACAGATGGATTGGTAACATCCAAAAATTGCATGCTTCTCTACCTATATAGTGTACTATGCGTATATAATAACCACACAAGGCTCACATTTTGCATCAGCTAACACTCACAGGCATAGAAATAGACTGGGAGAAAAGGGTAGACTGGCTCCACATGCTGTACACCTGCACAGTTTGTCTGTTTGCAACATGGCGCAGGAGCAGATGACACTGACAGCTACAAACAGCTTTCCTAGCAACAGCCACGGCACGTTACACAGCTAGCTGCGCTGTAGCTGGGACATAAAACTTTGGTCTGCAGGAGAAGGAAGAGATCAGAGAGAGAGAGAGAGAATAACAAGATTTAAACTCTACCTTCTACCGGTTGTCATGGGAAATGTGTGGTTGCTGAACAGGAGGTGGATAAGCTCTCTGCCTTGATCTTCACTCTTTGGGAATATCACAAATGCCTCCTAATATGCTTGACGGAGAATACAGGGGGAAAATAACTGACTCATTGATCATGCCAAAGGGTTTTCAGAGGGTGTGGGCAGGCTGAGGGTAAAACAGTAACTCTTATCATACTGTGGCTTGGCTTATGTGTTAATTTGAGATGGTATACGCTGTGGAAGCAGTGAAGGTGTTTGCTTGTAAGAGAGAGGAAGAATGTGGACGGCAAGATGTGAAAATAGCAGATTAAGTCCTGGGGTTTCGGTTAGGATCTTCCCTAAACAAAATAGTGGAGTATCACCAATGCTGGTACTCCATGTGTTCCACTTAAAAGAAGGCAGGTCAGGCAACACCTGCATCAGAGTCATACATCTTGCAACTCTCACCTGTCGTCACATGACAGATAGTGGCGCTAACAAGGGTAAAATGGAGAGAGGGAGCTGGAGGAATGCGTATCTGCGTAATGTAATACAGTTTGGGGTTGCACCATTTTATTTTTTTTAAACTTTAAATTTAAAACTGCTCTAGGCATGATTTTTGTATAAAAATAAAAATTTCTTATCATCATGAATCTCAAAGTGGGGCTCCCATAAAGAAGAGCATCCCACAAATGGTTGCATTGCAGATTTTTCTATTGCTTGATTTTTATTTGATCGTCAGGAATGGTCACTGCTGGTCCATGGAATAAAATTGATTAATCTACATTTGATGGAGAGCCCAGTGCTCTAAAACCAGCCACTAACAGGTTCACATATGTGGCTGAATGGCTGTTGTATTCTGACCCTCTGAACTTAAAAAAAACAAGGGGGGTATATGATGATGATATGATACTACTGTATAATTTAATGTCAATGTATTATAATATAACGTATTATATAGCTACACCAGTTGAAAAACATCACGCCACACAGAGTCCTGATGTCCAAACAAACAATAAGTACCATTTTCTATAGATGCCACTTTGCAGTCTGTGCATACAACTGATCAATCACAAATATACAACGGTCTTCCTCAGTGTAGTCTTACTAGAATTAACCAAAAAAAAGTCACACAATTAAATTAAACTGAATGACAACAAATAAATACTGATTAGTCTTTGGACACAGCGGTCGGTGCAACAAGCATTATTAAGCCACATAACAGAGATGTATAACAATATAAACCCCACAGCTACTCCAGCCCACAATCACATACAAGCAAAGTGGAAAGTGCGCAGTTTTTACACACTGCAACGCGCTTGCGGCGGCCTCTGACGCTCTCCTCTGCACAGTGAGTTGCATCAATAAGTGAGTTTGTTGTTCTGCTCACCTGCCTGAGCGTCATTCTACGAGTCTTGCGCACCTTAAGTGTTCCACGGTCTGCTTCCCTGCTTGTTCATTCTCAAAGCAGAATATATCCAGTCCACTCGGCCAGACAGAGAGTCCCACTGCGCTCCTCAAAGTCTTCCAAAAAGTTTTGTGGTGTTGAACGAGGCTCTGCGGTCACATCACACCACACACGCCTCACTGCAGGCAGAGGATCCTCCGCTGGAGGATCCTATTATCTTTTAGCATGCTAGCCAGGCCCAGCACGCACCTGTTGGTCACGCAACATCGTGGGTGTGGTCATTTAGCGAGCCCGCCGGGTGGTGCGTTCAATCAGTGACAGTGAAAAGTGTGACTTTTGTTTTTAGCTCTGTATCGGATGCGACTTGGAAATGTAGCGAAGTAGTCTACAATACTTGTGATAAAGAGTACTCAAGTAAAAGTAAAATTAACCTTTTTTTTAAAAAAAAAATTGAAAAAACTCAAAAAAGTACAAGTATACAAAACCCCGACTTTGTTACAGTAACGAGAGTAAATGTCATTCGTTACTTCCACCACTGTAAGGCAGGAGCACTAACAGTTTTGCAGCTTATACTTTAATCCATAGCTTCAAGCTCTGAAGAAGACATAGTTGCTGAAACATCAGCTATGGAATAAAGTTTACTATTTTATTTATATATAGTTTTTATACTGGTTTTGTTTTTGTTTGTTTGTTTTTTTTTGCTTTCATTTCGTCAAGATGTCTTGAGCAGTAGAGCACACCTTCCCTGAAGTTTTGAGTGAGAAGGCTACTCAAAAGTAGTCGACTGCTCTCTCAGCAGCTGAATGTATCATTCTCCATGTATAGTTTTCATTTTGATGTTTAGGACTCTCCTCAACTCTATCGACCACCAGAGGAAAGTGAGAAGCCCAATTTCCATTTGCCAAGCGGGGCCATTGTTTAAAGACTCACACCAGAGGAGAAACAAGAACGTTGCATATTTGAGAGGACAAAAAAGTTCGGTTGTGGTTTAGCTTGTTGGCTGCTCACGTGTGTCTCTATGGTTTTTCGGGACAAGAATGGCATGACTTGTTGTGTTGTGTTGCACACAGTTTTAGAAAATGGTACATTAACAACAGGTTGAAGGTGTCTTCCATTTAATGACACCAACACTAAAGTGCCTAAAGGGACCTAAGTGACTCAGTCATACATCCCAACTACATACAGTACATAGGTAGATGCATACCAGTGGTTTTCAAAACAGAGAGAGACGTCATGGCTGAAGCCACTGTCTCCACTGCCAAATGACAGATGGACATAAACACAGGCAGATGGACATACCCACTTATGAGATCAGACACATAAACCTGACAGAGACCCTGACAGGAAAAACTGCATCACCATAAACAGATGGGAACCCTGGATGCAGAGCTGTCTGTCTCTGTCTCTGTCTCTGTGTGCGTGTCTCTCTCTCACTCTCTCTCTGGCAAGGGTCCAGTAGTTTTGTTGAGCAGAGGGAGAAAGTATGGAAGCTGTCAGGGGCCATATGATGCTGCCTCTGCAGTTTACACATGGAGACAGAAAGAGAGATTGATGGCAAAGGACAGTGAATCTCATACATATATGGTTGAAGGTAGATATAAAAGACACACAAAAAAAAGTGAGTGGATTTATTTTTTAACCCCCACGTGTTTCTTCGTCATACCTGTAGTTTTTGTCAGGTAATGTGTGTGTTAAGTGCAGTAAAGGTCAGTACTGTCTCCTCCGCTTGGCTGACCTAGATTCAAAAGGCCCTTTATGTGTTTGTGTCATGGTGTGCACATTTCTGTGTGTGTGTGGGTGGGTGGGTGGGTGGCCTGCCACTGTCTCTGTATAATCCCCCCTGGTAGCTTTTGGTTTCAAGCATAAGTCAAAGAACAGTCAGGGACTCAGTTTGCAATACGCCTGACCTACATCGGCTGCTCGGTGTTCTTAAGACGACACATGAAGTCACACTTACTCTATCTTCCTGCAAAATGTCTGCTTTCAAGGGCATGTATGCGTGTATGTGTATGTGTGTGTACATGGTTTGCATAAACACACACACACACACACACACACACACACACACACACCAAGGCTCAACAGTTTAGTAATGATGGTAGTTTCACAGAAAATGCTGCTGTCACATTAAGGCAAGGATTAAACTCTCCATAAGCTTCTCTCACCAGGCTGCCTCTCTCCAGGTGGTTAACAGGAGAGGTATAATCTCCACACACACACACACATACAAACACACACACACACACACACAGACACACACACGGTGTCAAGAACACAAAAAGAATTACAGGAACTGAAACATAGCGACTCGACGGGAAGAAACTCTCTTGTAAAAAAAACGGGGGGAAATCATATCCGGTACATGAATATATACTGTACACAAGCACATCCACGCACATGCACACACACACTTCCATTGTGTGCTATTTGGAGCAACGTGGCAGCAGTAATTAGAGGTGCGACAGCCAGACAGGTAGAGGTGATGATAATGGGCCGCAGCTATTTCTGTTCTCCACTCTCTTGCTCTTCACCTCTCTGTCTTCTCTCGCTCAGTCTCTTCCGCTCACATATTTTCTCACTGTCAAACACCCAACTCTGGTCTCTGAAATGTTCCTACACACATGCATAAACACACATGCATGGACGCGCTCCAACACATATGTCTGTCTCCTCTCTCATTCCCCCCTTCACCTCTGCCTGAATCCTCTCACACCTTATCTCTCACCGTTTCATTTTTATAAACTGCGTTTTCTTTGTTCCCTTTGTGTGTTGAATTGACGTGATGTCAGCGTTTCCTCCGGCAGCATTGCGTTCTTCAGTCAGTTTCTCCATGTTGCAGAGGGGGGAAGGTAGGCGCACAGTGTTAAAAAAGGAAACATTAATTGTCCATACGGGGCTTGAGGGAGGTTATATCAGACGTTTTATTGTTTTCACATCTCTGTGTTTGCATCTATCTTCCCTGGAGGTGACGTCACAGCCCACCTGCCACACTGGTGGACAGAAAATAAGCTATTCTCTGTCCTGCTAGCAAATAGATGCATTAATACTGACTGCTGAGGTAGATAGTTTAACATGAGTTAATCTTATCAAAGAAAATTTCCTGTAAGCCAGATATATGTTGTGTAAAAAAAAATGCATAGAAGATGTACCAAACCCACAGTTAAATTTCACCACATTCTTTTTAATAAATATTGTTTGGCAAATATCGTACAGCAGGGTTTTTTAGAGCTTTTTCACAGAAAACCTCTGTAGAGCTGAGGAGAATTGCAGAGTCGGGTGATAATTCTCTGTGGGTTTGTCACTCAGAGCGCCCCCTTTCGCATTACACATACTCGTTTGATCAATTGTTAATGTAAAGATATTAATTAGAGCAGCTTTAACTAGGAATGTTTTAAGGATTTTGGATTTGTTATAGATGGTAGGATAATGATTGTGCTGCTAATGAAGTTGAACTGAGTAGAATGAGTTAGGGTTTTTTTTGCACCCCAAGATGGTGATGATCCTTATATTAGTGTAACTGTGCATTTGGCTGGTCCCTTTGTCACTTAAGCCATGCTGTTCTTCTGCCATTCTTCTTTATGACCACAGTGTGTTGCTTCTGCCCTTTATTATGGCATGCAGCGCTGAATCTTGACACCGCTGCAAGACCTTAATTGTCACTTTGTAAGCCTTACACTTAACCTGTATCAGTAATGCAATAATACAAGAATACACGCGCATGTTTGTGTAATAGTTTGTGTGTGTTTTTCCATGTGCTTGCGGCCATTTTTTACTTGTTCGCAAGTGTATCTCAGAGCCGCTGTCAGCATTTTTGTCTGTACATGCAGCTAGAGTTGAAATCTGTCACTTCACTGTGTATGTGTGTGTGTGTGTGTGTGTGTCAGTATGAACATTTCATCACAGCAGGTTTCCATTAGAGCGATCCAGATTTAGCATATTATCTGTCATGTGGAGTGAGACTGCTTTGACCTTGAGGATCTTTCGGTGCTAAGAATACATGTTGTACCGCATTCTGCTCAGCTGCCCCCCCCCCCATCCTGCCATTTCTCTGTCAATCCCCCATTTTTTCCCCTACCTCTGTGTGTTTCTTCTCCCGGCTTGAAAATATGCTGCTTCAGCAGGCAGATATTCTTCACCCCCCTCTTGCTAACCATGAATTAATTTCACTCTCTCATCCTCCATGGAGGTGTCATGATGTTTGGTCTGAAATAACCTGAGCTTTCAAAGGACTGTCACATCTAATCAAGAACAACAGCAGCTCCACACCCGGTCTCATAGCTCTTCGCTTTGTGACTGTGGGGGCTTTCACATCAGTACTTTGCTTGGCTTAGTCATCGCCAAAGATAGGAAATGTGGTTAGAGTGTTTTCAGGTGGACTTTGGTCCACACTACAGTCTGAATGACAGCCTTCACATTAGTCTGAATGAGCACCAAACAGGTGAAGTATACGTGTGTGTACTTAATGTCCATAATGTTGCCATAAAGTTTGTGGAAGCTCTTAATGCCTGGTGTCATAGGTGTCCTCTGATGGGTTTTACATTCCCCATAAGCAGAAACATGATGTTATAACCATGATGACGACGGTCCCCTAACCTTAACCAGTGTAGTAGTTATTTTAACCTAAATGTTTCGCAAATTAAACCAATCAGACAATGGTTCAATTGTTTAAACAGCGACGTCGTCATGTTGAAAGTGGCATCATAAATGGTAATAAAGGTGCTGGCTTGACCCTAGGGAGACATTTGGGGTTCCCTGTGTTGCCCAAGGACACTTCCACATGTGGATAAGGGGATTGAACCACCAACCCTGTGTTCAGAGCCGCAGCCGCATCAGATCAGCAAACGCTTATATGTATTGTTCTCGAGAGCATGGACCGACAATGTACTTTGTCGTTGAATTTGGAGGACTTGTTGATCTCCCCACAAGGTCCGATTAATAGATTATCTGTAGCTTTCGATCATATCACATGATCTTCATCAGCAGATGCACCATTTCTCAAGGAAGAAGCCAACATGGATGACGTGACGTGACGTTATAGTGCTCAGGAAAAATAGAAATTTGTTACTGTACAATTTCATGACAAGTGATAAAAACCATGTAATATGATTGAAAGCTTCAGGACAGCTACTAAATGGATGTTATTGTGACATATTACCATCATAAAAATAATGATAATTTACATGACTACATTCTGTTTTAAAAATTAATGATTGATTAGCTATATGTGCCTCATCCTTAAGATTTGACTGGGTAAATACATACGTGCCTATTTTGTGCACTCCTGTGTTTAAGAATCACAGTTTATTTTTTGTGTATATTTGTGCACACATGTGTTTCTCTGTGTGTGTTTGCAAATATTAACATGCTTCTATATCCCAAGCAGACCCCCCACTGTTGTGCTGAGATGCATCAAAGCATCTGCAGAATTACTTCAGGCTGCCTGATGGCAAAACTCCCTCTAAGCCCAGACCAACATTATAGCGTTGGATTTAGCAGTGTGTGTGTGTGTGTGTGTGTGTGTGTGTGTGTGTGTGTGTGTGTGTGTGTGTGTGTGTGTGTGTGTGTGTGTGTGTGTGTGTGTGTGTGTGCGTGCACCTCTGTGTAACGCTAATCTGACACTTCTCATGCCAGAGGTCATGTTAGAGAAAGTGGGATAACAGGATGTAACAGAGCAGAAGGTTGCAATGTGTTTTAAAAAATGCCTCTCATAAACATCTGCAGAAGAGGAGTTTGTTTTTCTGACCTGGTGGGAAAACACAAGCTGCTCAATTACACTGACGTCAGTCAAAATGGATGAAAACTTGAACCGAGATTTAACACCGCTTTGCTTGAAGTGCATTTCAAAGCAGCCAATTAAGGCCCAGAAGTTTCTCAGCACTGAAGTTACAGTAAATGTCTGCAATATTAGTTGGCAGATTTTTGAGCTTCCACCATTTTTCTGAACAACACATAGAGACGAACTCCTACCCCACTTCAGGTTTAGCTTCTGCTTTGGAGAAGCTTGAGGGTGGATGAAAGGAAGTTGGGGAAAAGATGGAGCAATGAAGGTGAAGAACAACCAGCTTGACTGACAGCTACAAGACTGCTTTGCAAGGAAATCAATCATCATTTGGGGCTTTCGAATTCATACAATGTCTTACATCTGTGGTTGTGCAAAAATGTAGGTTTGGGAGGTTTATTCACACACACACGCACACGCACATGCACATGCACACACACACACACACACACACACTCTTTTGTTTTGGCTCCAGTGAGAGGCCTGGGATGCCCACTGTGGAATAGATGTTAGCCTGGCATCCTCTCTCTGCTCCCCTCCATTATTAGCTAAAGAGTTGTTATCAGCCAATCATCTGCCTCCCTCACATGCCCACCCATATCCTGGTCTGGCAAGGATGTGTGTGTGCGTGTTACTTTTCATATGTGTGTGTGTGTGTGTGTGTGTGTGTGTGTGTGTGTGTGTGTGTGTGTGTGTGTGTGTGTGTTTGTGTGCCTTCTCCCCAGAGCAGAGCTTTCCGCCCTCTTGTGACTCACTTTTTACAACACTACAGTTCTGTCATCCTCCTGCTCACAGCACATTTTAACCATCTAAGTGTGTGTGTCTGTGTGTGTGTGTGTGTCTGTGTGTTGTGCATGTGCGTATCATTGTGTAGAGACAGCATGTGAGCATGAAGACAGTGTTGCACCGCTTGCTGTCACGTAGGCTTACAGCTTGCTTGTTTCTATGTCTGTGATTTTATGCATCTTCAGAGATAAACAGCAAGGTTGGGGGTGTGAAGGTAACGCGCATATGAGCATGCAATTATGTTCAGCTATGTAGTTCAATGTCATAAGCTTTTCTAATATCACAGAATGTCAGGAACATCAAACAAACAAAGGCCTCATGGAGAAATTATTTTGTTCTTGTTTTCCTGAATCAAAGCTTCTCGCATTGTTGTCTGACAGTCCCAAGACGTCAGTAATATCTATCTCAATATGCAATAATATGCATCTGCAACACAGCCATGTTCAGAGAGTATAGAGTATAGATAGAAAAAAAATGATCCTGCTGTGTCTACAAAAATGCAGTTTTTCTTCAGCCAATTACCTTGCTGTCTGTTTCTTCTGCATGTTTGTACAGTAAGCAACCAGCTGTTTGTTTAGCAGTTGATCGAGTCACATGGGAATCAGTCTTCTCATCTAACGCCTGTTAAGAAAGCCAATAAGCGTTTTGTTTAACTTTTCAGTGAGTATATAGGGGCATTCTACCTGATGTGAAGAATGTGGAAAAAGAGACCAAGGTATGTATTTGTATGTGCAAAGTGGAGAACAAATGAAGAGTTCATTTGCAAAAACAGATAAATGCATTCTTAAAATGAATAAACCAACACCAGTTTGATTGATATTCCCTGGAGTGAAACAAACAAACAAAAAAAACAACAACCAAACAGCGATATCTATTTTTGCAAATGAACCCCTCGAATATTGCTTCCGCTTTGTAGGTAAAGTGTAAAGCATGTGCCGTAACAGTGCATGTCATCATTGAAATGAACAGAACTTACCACACCAGACTTAATTTTCTTCTCTTTTTTATTAATAAATCCCCTCTTGTTTTTAGAAAAAGAAATGCTTACACAAAAAGCTCAAACAATTTGCCCCACGCGTCCCATGACTTTTTCCTAATGCTTTCACAATCACTGACACGGGGCGGCTCAACACTTGCAGGAATAATACGGCAGAAAATAGACTTTCTTCTCATTTGAAAGTCTGACAGAGTTGAAGTGTGTTTGATACAATCATGCCAGGCACTTAAAATCCTTAAACAGTTCAACAAACACCCACATGAGCGGTGAGTGAATCCCATACATGTGATTATAACCATTTAAAATAACAGTTTTTACTATTAAAATCAAAAGAATACATCAGTGTCGGGTTGCATTTTGTACTAAATAACTGCTGTCGCAAGTGCAAGTTTTGTTGCACAATAGTAACTTTATCAAATATTTTATATTGAAAAAGGTCGGTTTGTTCCTTTAAAGGACAGGTTCACATTGTCCCCCATCACTTCCGCTCAAAGCACATTAGGAAGAGATCTCTTAAAGGCCAGTATATGAACAGGGGCGCTGATTAGACCAAGCAAAACCTGTTTCAGTGCTCATATGGGCACCTGACTATTATTTTAAGACCGACTTGAGAAATTGTAAACCTATCCTTTAAGCAGCCAGGCTGTTAGAGCAAAGTCAGAAAATAAAGGAGGTTGTACTCGACAAACAATGAAACCAGAAGTATGGTGCAGTATGTTTGTGGTAACAAACGCAGTAAAGTGTAAAACGATCAATTCAAAAGATGGTGTGAATCAAAAATGACCTTGTGTGTGTTTGTGTTTGCAGTAACCAGTATCCAAGGTTTTCTCAAGAGAGGTTTTGGATTCACAATACAGACATTTAGTCAGAGTTAGTCACAGTGTTCCACAGCTAAAAATGGGAAAAAAACTATACAAACAAATGTGTCTCATAATACATTTTCAGTGTGTAAACTGGTAAATTACAGCACTGTGAAGTCTCAAAGAGGCAAAGGACTTAAATAAAGTGTCTTTTCCCCATTAGCAAAAGTACTGATACAGTACAGGACAGCAAAGTCTCACCATTAAGAGCAACAAATTATTACAAAAAATCCTTGTGAAGAAGGCATAATGTGTCAAGAATCTATAAAGCTGCAGGAGTTTCCCTTTCCTTTTATATTACGTGTATTTATTCACTAGAACAAGTGCAGTTTTCACTAAAGTGTCCAAAATGACCACAAAAACCTGTTGGTAGCGTTGGTACTGCATGTAAACATGAAGCATTGGGAGCACAGGCGTAGAGCTTACAACAAGCTGTGTAGTTCATGTAAGATGCAGTCATGCTTAGACATTACTGCCTCATGTTTACATTCAGAAGATTTCATACCAAAGACGTTCACACATGAAATATTAATACAAGGATTGTATAGAGTCGTGTAATGTACATACTATAAAGTAGCATTATGGCAAATTAAATATTAAGACACTGGGCTTAACATTCTGAATTTGCAAAAATATTAAATATCAATTTAATATTAACTCTTTGGAATCCCAAATAAATTGGACCATTTAAGTTTATTTGGTTATCATTATCTGCAGGAATCCCCACCTCACAACCCAGTACCTGATACGTGTAGTAAATCACTTTACAGACCAGATGAATACATCCCAGAAACACTTGACTCAGTGAATTTTCAGCATTTTAAATTAGGACTTTCCTTAATAATACACTTATTTGCTTAGAAGAAGTTGGGTTGTGTATAAAATGATCTCTCTCTCTAAAACACATCCTTAAATACTTGAGTTTCTCTTCTCACGTCACGTCTTTTATCTTATAGAATAACATGAAATTAGTCAAATGAGCTCTGATACATTCACAGCACAATGGGTTGCTGCTCTGTCACTGTTACCACCTCAGCCTGAGTGTACAGTATGTACTCACCATTCAATACTGACTGTTAATTTCTCAAACATGAGAAAACTAAAACCTTAAATTAAGCTAAAGCCTGAATGCTGAGGAGGTTTCGTGCAACAGACGTCAGGGTTTTTCTACCTCACTTACAATGATGACCTTTTAACAATCTCGTAATTGCGTTAGAATCTCTTAATTTTCAATTAGTAGGTAAAAACTCCAACTTTCCTTAAGAAATGTCACACACTTTTGTATTTCGTTGGCAGATGTGGGATTCCAGAAACAAGGAACAATGAAATCACCATGAAATTTTAAAAAAGTGTTCAATAGATAGCTATATTTCTTCAACAGTGAACCATCACTGCAGAGAATATAACTGAATGAATCGTTCCAAAGCAGCGGTCGAGGCCTGCTGTATATATGTCAAGTCAGTTCCACCAATATTAAAAAGGCAACTAAGGATTTACACTTCTAATTAGACAAAGGTCAAACAAACCGATATACTTCTCCACGGTAACATGGTGTCTGTGACGAAGAAAAGATTCATTTATGTTTATATCTAAGCAACAGGTTCATTGCTCAGTTAAAAGTGTCTCGTCAACTATCGCGTCCAAATCCACCAAAGTCCCTCTGACGTGTTGGCGAAACTGTTGCTAAAGAAGCAAGAACAGATATAGGACCTGCCTAATAAGTGTCTGCACATAAATCAATATTACAGTGTGTAAATGAAATAAATAAAGGTCAAAGTGCTTGAAGATCCAATATATGTGAGAAGATGCAGAAAGAGTGCTCTAATCAGATTCTGAAGCCTCAGCAATCAATTACATGTTTTTGTGTATGAGTGTAACTGTGTAATTAGACGTTTGTTTTCCCATTGCTATAGGCTATAGGCAGGAGTCCCAGTGTACCTGCAGGCCATAATTGTCCAGGAAGTCCGTGGAAAAGACACTAGGGGGTGTTTGGGGGCCCAGTGGGGCCAGCGTCGGGGTTTCCCCTCCCCTCTCTCCTCCCATGGTGAGGTCCAACCAATCCATACTGTCCAGCCCTGGCTCCCCCTCCGCTGCCATGTCGAAGGTATCCATAGGAGACAGGGGATGGTCCAGGATGCTGGGAGTGCACAGCATTTGACTGTGGAGGTCATCAATCAAAGTCAGCAGGCCACCAGGCTCCACCCCCAGGAGAGGCTTACCGGTGGTGCTTTCCAGAAAGTCCTCCAGGCGTCCACTCCCAGCGCTACCGAGGTGTTGTTTCTCTTCTGCGGTGTCGGCCAGAGTGTGAAGCTCAGACTGCACCGAGGGGGCCGACTGTGGGATGTCGCAGCTGGGTGGGATGGGGGGGGGTAGCAACAGGTGGAGTGGGGAGGGAGGAGGGGAAGAGGCAGAGGAGTTTGGATTTAGACGGTCCAGAGAAGGGTCCGGTGCTGGTTTGAAGGTGGTCGACATTTCTGAAGGGATAAAACGCAAAAATTAAACGTCGCTCCCAAATACAACAAATCATCAAATTGCTGAGTAAATAAAAAAGAAAAATGATTTTACACAACAAACAGAAGAGACACTGTTATTGCATCTTACCTCCTGTCTGCAAAATGATGTCAATAAAATCATCTTCATGCTCTGTATCCTGAGGACAGACACACAGAGGGAACAACACGTTACCCTTCATGTAAACTTCACATAACATGTAACTATGTGATGCATATGATATGTGAACATATCAAACCGGAATGCAGGCACAGCTTAGCTTAATAAAAGGTTAGCAAAACCCCCAAGGGGAGTAAAAATCACATATTTTGGATTATGAACATTACATTCATTTTGCACAATGACACGATCAGACATGCAGTGCGTCATACATTGTTATCCGGCGATGAGGCAGCCGTCTTAATGGAAGCTGGAGACAGAGGACTAAACAAGACATCCAGACTGGGGCACCCCTCCTAGAGGAGAACAAGAAACAAAAAGTTTCCATTCACTTCCCAAAGCCAGATATGAAAAAAGTTATCCAGCAGTCCTTTACACTGTGACTGGGTGATATGAGTCACCTTGAAAGATTATCCGTGTCATCTGGAGATTACTTACAATTTGAGAGGAAGGTGATATGGTGTTTTTCCCTGAGGGAGTGGTCTCCTGGTCCTTGAAGAAAGGCTGCAGACTGGGAGGTGCTGACAAACACTGAGCAACTTCCTGCTGAGGCTGGACTACAGATACCTGTGGCTTCAAATCATTAAAAAGAGTGGAAAGATAAGAACTTCTTACCGGCGAACGGCATTCAGAGACAGCAGTACTAATCATCAATCAGTCCCCTACCTTTGACTTTATTTATTTTTGCCCTACAACACATTTATAGTTATAAACATGTAGTCGCCAAATAAGATAACAGAGCTGCTTGACAGTAGTTACTGTGTAAGGAATGAGTGGCACACTCTGCAAGGATTTCAAAACCTCCACTTAAAAGCCTTCTTCTCTAAACTTTAGCCTGCTGCCACCACTGTATTAAGGGTGTCATTGGAGGGTTAAACAGATCAGCAAAGACTGCTGATAACAGCAGTACGTGCCATCAGCACACAGTGTTCCACTAAATCTTGGCATTTTTCGAGGCAGGCTTTGCCCCGAAATACCAAGCGCTGCAGCACTCCTGCACTCGATGAGAGATAGCGTACATCTCAATTAGCCACGATGCGATGGAGTCTTTGTTCCCCCTCCGTTAACAACATAAATCATAGTGATGGAGGATGTCGTCAGAGTAATTAGCAAAGCAATAATAATCAGCATCGGGCTCGTGTCAGACACTCTTATCAAGGACTGCTGTCAATGTCTCAAACAGCACACATCATTAATTTCCACCGCTACTGGACTCACTGGAGCAGTTCTCTTTCACCCTCATGTTTCGCTCTCTCTTTATGGAGCATTAACACACTGTTCTGTTGTTGCCCCAGTGACGGGAAAAGGAGGCTCTGGGGCCGCGGCTGAATAATGAAGTGAAGTGTGTGTGTGTAGTACGATGGGGATCCATGAAATGCGTCAGAGAGATAGTATGAACGTTTAAAATGTTTCTCCAAGCCTTGATTTAAGGCTTAAGATCTATAACTATTTGTGGTGGCAGAAATGCATACACGTTTTCTCACTTAACCTTTGTCATAGCTAGCCAAGCAGATAGTTTCTATTTTATCTCTTGAGGTTTGGAGACATTGAGATTTATGCTACCACCCCAATACAATGGAGGTGGACGGAACTTTGTTTATTGCACTCTAAGCGAATCTACATTTGAATTTGCCTTTTCAGAAACAATGTCCTCGTTACTACAGTCAATCCACAGACCTCAATGTGGACAATTCTCATGCAGCTACTACTCTACTTTGCTACAGACTATAATAGATAATATACAATTGTATAGTGCTACTCCAGCTACTTTGAATCTGGCTGCAGATCATCAGTGTCTTGATTTAAACCTCACCTTTGTCTTTTGTTGTTTCAGAAATCCCACGTGCATGCCCTGTTTGGTTTGATTATCAGCGTTAGGCAGCTGAACAGGGTTGTGGCCAGGGAGCTTGGCTGGAGTGGACTGTAGTCGCTAGTGGAAAATGAAAAATTGAAACAGTGTAGTTAGTATTAGTATCATTAAGTGCTGAATATAATGATAAAAGGACCGCATCAGAAAATAGCTTTTTCCCCACACACTACTGTATACACCTCTGACCCATACTGCTGGGATGGTTGATATTAATATTGGAAATTGTATACCTCTAATTTGGTAATTGGTTAACCTGTGATTACACCTCTCGACCATCATGTAGACAAAATGTCAGAAGCATGTACTCTACACACATTCTGAGGGACAAGAAATAATCTAAAATATCATAGATAGAATAATAGATTTCTTTCAAGAAAAAACAAACAAGCGGGCTGCTGAAAGTGAGTCACGTACCTGCAGCGTGATGTGATTGGTTGCTTTGCTCTCAGGCGCGTCGCTCTTTTGGTTCTCAGTGATGTGATTGGTCAGTGCAATCAGGAAGTGGTTACCGTTGCTGTCGGTGACCAGAGTCGGGGTGGAGTTACTCTTAAGGAGGTCCAGTGGGAAAGAGGGGGCTGAGCTGGACTGCTGGTTGAGGTGCGACTGAGACACCTGTATAAAACCGACAACAACCTTAAGAGGAAAAATCTTGATTTGTGTGCATTTTACTTCATATTCCAAAAATTCAGCTCCTCTTGTGATTCAGCAAATTCAGTCATATTCTACTCAATCTTAAATCAGGAGCATCCTTAACCACAGAACTTTACGGGCATAAAGAGGAAATCTGACACCAAAGTCTATGCACTGTAAATGATATTATAAAGCACGGCTCTGACCTGTGGTGACTGCTGTTGCGCCTGTTGTTTCTGCTGTATTAGCACCTGTTGTTGCTTCAGGTGTATTTTGGTCTGTATCTGGATTTGTTGCAGCTGTTTAGTCTGCTGCTGCTGCTTATTTTGCTGCTGTAAAAACGCCTTTTGTTGCTTCAGTAGAATCTGTTGCTTCAGGTGCATCTGCTGTTGATGCTGTTTTGACTGCTGATGCTGCTGTTGTGACTGCAACAGTTGCTGCTGCTGCTGCTGTTTGAGCTGCTGCTTATGAGACTTCTTCTTTCTCTGCTGAGAAAGTTTCTGCAGGTTCTGCTGAGTCTCCAGCGTCAGGCTGCGGCTCTGAATTTTCTGCTGCTGCATCTGAATGTTGTGCTGTTGCTGCAGCAGAAGTTTCTGTATGGCCTGTTGCTGGGCCAACTGAAGAGTGGTTTGCTGGAGACACACATGTTGTTGTCGTTGTTTTGTCTGTGTGCTCATCTGCTCTGCCTCCTGAGTTTGGGTCGAAGACTGCGGTAATCCATGAGTGTCTGGTACTTGCATAGTTGTCTCAGACACAACTTCCTCTGCCTCGATGGCTTCCTGTTTGACAGTTACCTTGGCAACGTCCATCTCACATGAAACGGATGATGGCGGAGGGGGGAATGGTGGCTGGCCAAACGATAGAGGGATGCCGGGCTTATCAGGAGGTTCTTGTTTAACTCTCACAAGAACCAGCGGCTCTGGAACTCTTCCTCCGTTCTTCCCATGCTCCAACTGCATCTTCAGCACCTCCACCAGCCGCTGTTTCTGCCTCAGCATCCGGGTCAGCTCCTCGATCTGCTTGTCCTTCTCCTGCAGCATCTTGTCTTTGTCCATAGTCACTACTGGAGCTGTGGTTGTAGTGGTGGGGGCAGTCGACGAGACCGGGCAATGTTTCCGCAGAGAGGCTGGCTTTAAAGAGAACTGACAGGGCGCGGGCGTGGAGCACATTGGCTCTTCTTTAATGTTCGTTGGAAGCTGAGCAGCTGAACGTGGCTGAAGGCTCAGCTGGGTGAGAGGGGAACTCATCTACACAGAAAGAGAGAAAATAAAAATAGTTTAACAAACCCTGAAATGAAAGGAACAAAAGTGCAAAAGCTTGAAACTACTAAAATCACATTTCTCAGTATGTAAACAAGACTAAGAGTCTACAGCCACCGACCAACATATGTTTTGATTGTACTCTAAAGTGTGCAATGATTTCGGTACTTACCTATTTTTGACATCCTGATTTAACATACTTAGTGTATTAATGATATACAAAAATCTTAAAATATACTTCACTACACTTAAGTGGACTTGATTGTGCTATTTTGAGACACCATGAAGTTATAATTAATTGGATTTAAATACACCTTCCTACTTAATATAGACATTCTTGAAATACAACCAAAATTTAATTAAACTACTATTTCAGGAATGATGTTTACATTTAGTATATTAAAGTATACTGAACAGAAAAGCATTTTAAACAAGTATTTGCAACATATTAAATGTATAATAATTACATGATAAACAAAGGCCACCATTATTACACAAAATATACTTAAATACACTTAATTAAAACTTAACGTGTCTCGTAATTTAGTCAAGCCTATATCAAGTTGTACTAATTATATATATTGTAAATACACAGTACAGTACATTAATCATTAGTGCACATGGAAGTATACTCGGTACGCTAAAAGTTAGTACAGTTAAGTAACTTTTTCACAATGGTACATTAAAGTGTTGAGTTTTTATGTTATGGTTTTATCACGATGCTCATTCAACATGCAAGATCTGATATTAGCTGTAAGTTAAGGAAGTAAGATGAGCGGCAAGTTTCAAAACATCTCTGGGGTTATCTAAAATTAAATCAACAACAACAACAAAAACCAAATTCTGACCATTTCCCCCAGGGGGTCGCTGTTAAAGCTGGTATCTTCTGGGCTCATGGCGCCCGGGGAGCGGTCGGAGGGGGTGAGCGAGACGGTTGGGGGGGACATGAGCTGCTGAGGAGCGGCTGCAGCTGGGGTGGCGCTGCTGCCTGCATCAGCTATACAGAGGTAAAGACAGGGTGATATGACATTAAGCAGCAAGTACAAAGATAACACATCATCTACACTGTTTGCTACCTCATCCTTGTCTTTTAACACTTGAATACATAGTTCTGTGAGGTGTGGTGATTGATTTCACAATTAAATTTTCTGTTTGTGACTGACCGGTCAGAGAGGATGTCTGATGGCACTGAAACTGAAACAGTTGCTGTGATGTGTTGTTGTTGTTGGTGGTGTTGGTGATGGTTACAGCAGTCTTGGAAGATTTTCCTGCTCCTTCAGCCCCTGGCCCTGCGGTACCCCCTGCTGTTGGAGAGGAGGTAGTGTCATCGCCTCCATTTAGCTCCTGGTAGGTCCTCAGCCTCTCGATGAGGTCGCTTTTGGTGCCGGAGACTGGCAAGCTACGCAGCTTCAACTCGGACTTTAGTTCTGCGACCTGACAGAAGACGGAGTAAAAGAGAAATTGAGATTGACGGAGAAGATAGAGGGAAAGCGAAGAGATTAGGATAAATATCAGAGGGCCATTGAAAATGATCAAAGGAAAAAGAAGAGAGAGAACAAAAAAGACCATCATCCATCACCGTCCCTTTCTTTGTCAGCCCTGAGTTGGCATGCCACTTTTTGGTGACACAACTTTGTTAACAGAGAATCTTTTACATATGTCAACTCTATCCACCACTTACTCCATCGACTCACAGCCTGTAGACTAGAGAGAGCTGTTGGTCTTCACTGTACTGATTCTAGACTTATAATGTATTATAGTATCGGCGAGGTGTCCAGCCATCACCAGCCCTGCTCACATCATGAGAATGAGACACAAGAGATGTGATCATGAACTAACCATGCAGCATTCTTTTGGATTTGTATGTTGCTGTGCAGCTAACCTTCATTTCATCCAAGTTTGGAGGTAGAGACGCTGGTTTTGTCCCACCTAAAGGAGCAGAGCCCTGGCGGCTGTGACTGCCCTGGTTAGAGGGGGCTGTTGAAGGGGCAGCGACAGGTCGAGGTGGGGAGGAGGTGGTCATGGATTTGGAGGGGCAGGAGGAAGATGGCTGCTGATCTGTCTGAGGTCTGTTGGAGAGAAAGTCAGAGGGAGGTAAAGGATAGTGATCGCTACAGTCTTTAGACAATTAAATACAAGTAAACCTTGAATTCTGACACGTTCCCAACAAAATTCCCTCCAGATGAGGCAAACATTACCAGACTCCTTTGACAATCTGGTTGCTTTAGATCATGGATGCTTGACACATGCTCCCAGACAAACTCCCCCTATCCCGGCAACAAAACACCTCTTTTCCCTGAGTGTTACTATACACTACAAGCTTGACCATCCACAAAAAACAAACGTACTTGGGTGGTGCAGGCAGGATGGTGTGGTAGTTGTAGTGCTGCTGCTGCTGACTGAGGATCTGGAGCTGCAAGAAGAGCTGCTGCTGGTGGAGGATTTTGGCATAAGATGAGTCCAGATGGGGAGGAGGCTCTTTATCTCCCTTCTGGTCAGGAGGGATGTACTGATGGTACTTTAACTTTTTAATCTAGAGGGCAACACACAGTAACAGTATAACAAATTATCGTTTTAAGAACCATATTGCTGCTTCTGTGACTAATTTGTTTCCTCTTGGGTTTAGATGTACTGGTTCATTGAAATATAGCATTAATATTTACTCCCTCTTCTAGTGTTGGCAACAGTATCTACCTTTGGCTTGTTGTCCTTAGGTTTCTTGTGTCTCTGGGCAGAGCGGTCAGAGTTTGGTTTAGGCTGGGACTGAAAGAAAGAGGAGGGATGCTGGTAAGTGTGTACTGTAAACTTTTATACAAAAATATACCTCGTTTTTAATTTCATGTCAGAATAACAAGGAACGTTAAACCTGCATTCATTTCTTTGATCACTTGAGGGCAGCACAACAAGCTGTTCACACAACATTGACATATTACCACCTTATAAAGCTGATACGGCAAATGTGTGCCTTTTTACACATCCAGCAGACACTGTGCAACATTAGCATTCATTTGAAGTCCTGTTTCTGGCCACCTGATGAATGTAAGTCCAGTCTTCACAATCCATGTAGCTCTGTTTTGGTCTCTACCGACTCCTGAGAGAAATATCTGTTCCACTATGTTCACCAGCTGGTCTCTAACTTTGTTTGTCTACTGTTTGGTGTTTAGCAGGTAGCATAAAGTGGGTTTAAGGAGATTTATTGCAGAAAACAGCTGCCTCCTGCTTTTGGAAACAGGTTGGGCGGACAACCAAAACAATGAGCTGATAGACGCTACAACGGTCTGTAGACACTTTATGGATGTGTACTTATGTATTGATATTTCGTGCTCTTACTTATTTTTATTCTATTTTTATTCTATTTATATTCCTATCTATCTCTTTATTCTACCTCTTATCTGCGCTGTAACAATGTAAATTTCTCCACTGTGAGACTATTAAAGGATTTCTGATTCTGATTCTGATAGAGCTGAGAGAAACTGCAGGGACGGGTGATAATTTTCTGTCCATGTTCCATATCGGATGTCCATATTTAATCCATTGTTAATACAAAAATATTGATTCAAGCAGCTTTAAATCAGAGCACCAACTGTGAAAACACTAGCAAACTTGAGCACAGTCACACGTTTTCTTTCACACATTATAAAACACTTTTAAACCTTTATTGTTTGGTTGGCCTTGACAGATGTCACTTACCTTGATCTGTAAAGTTGCACCTGTCCTCTGGGCAAATGGTGCTGCCGTCCCATTGGTCAGCTTCAGTGAGGGGGGGGATCCAGAGATTGGTGGGAGAGGAGGAGCAGACGGAGGGACCTGATTGATTAAGATGAAAACGTAGTTTATGGCTACACCATAGCCTTACTAGAGCCTTATTAGCTGGACCAATAAATCAGCCGGGCCAATATGTTGCCCGATATCAGCTTATTGCAGATATGTCGGTATTGGTGTATATGTCAGCTGATATGTTACAAGAAATTGCATCCACGACACGCAACGTGTTAGGTCACACTGTGTCAGCCTCTCTCCAGAGAGATCCTACCTGTGTAGGAGATGGTACGCTGCTCCCAGCCAGTGTCTCTGGTGGAGAGGGCAGAGGTAGCAGACCCAGAGGAGACTCCTGGCTTACCGGCTGTTCTGGGGACAGACTGTAACTGCTGTCCTCATCACATGACGAGTTATCACCCGAAGCCTTTGGAAACTGCGTCTCTGAGAGGGAGAGGAGGGAGGAGAGGGGAAAGGATTGATATCTAGGGAGATGAAAATGTTCAAAAAGAGCACTTGGTTTTTTTCCTACGACACAGAACCAGCGACTGTACCTCCCTCCTTACCTGAGTGTGTGTGCCTGTCTTGCTTGTGTACATCCCTACGATGACAGGCCACGTAGCAAGCTTTTAACACCTACAGGTGTTGAGCCGGTGGATTCCTCCCTACCATCCAAACATAATGCACTGTACCAATGAACTAACTAACACCCTGTGAGCATCAGCCAAAATGATCACCGGTGCTTCTTCACCCATTTATGTGATGGCTGCTGCAGAGTAACCTAAATAGTTGTCCTCTCTACCTGCACATCATGCCCATAAAAGCCAGTTTTAGATGACATCTTCACTTAAACAAATGCTTCTTTTGTGTATGATGTGGCCAGGACCAGTCAAGCTTTACCCCAGTGGTAGTTTTCATTCATCTATGCTCACTTTCACTGCAGCCAAATAAGGCCGGGCACCTCATTCATGCCAGTTTTTATGTGACAGATGGCATCTCTCTAAGGAATGACGTTAGGCTGAGAATTTTGGAGGATCAGTTGCGTAATTTATGCTACGAATGCATTAACTGTTTATGTGGAGGCTCCTTCTGTTTATGCCAGCCTTCTGTGCAACTAATGATATTTTCCTTACAAAATGTTTTCCGGGCAACAAATAAACGTAGCTGAATAATATAAAAATGGGCACATAAATCAGGGAAAGTATGTAAAAACCAGCTGCATAAAAACTTGTCAACCAAAGGACAAATGTCTCCACATCGGGTTGAGACGTCCTCCAGCACAGGAATGAATCCAAGCCGTGGTCCTCCTGCTAATTTACCCCTCAGGGATATCATATAATCATTTCATTATTATGCAGACTTTTGCGTCTTTACAGGGATTTGAAGAATGAGGTTACCTGCGTAGATCCCCTGGACTAGGATAGAGACGTTTCTTGTGCTGGTGGATGTGTGTTATTTAATTACAGGAGCTGCTGTGGGCTGGAGCAGACAGCTATGTAAAATAAACCGCTGGTCATTAATTCACCATCAGCAGGCGATGATGAAAAGACAACATGGGGCTGATTTAATACCCTCTGATCCAATAATGTGATGACTTCCCTACCGCTGTGCCAGTGTGTGCCTGTGCGCCGTGCTCTCTCTGTGTGTTTGTATCTTTGCATGTCAACTCTGTGTAACTCTTGTGTTCCCACCGCTCCTACAGTAAGTGGCGGCGATGCAATTGTGTTTATTGCGCGGCAGTGACAGAGATGGATAATCCACTGACACTGTACGTTATTGAATCTCAGCATTCCTCCCTCCACACATCAATCAGGCAGCTGGACCCACTGTCTCTGATCTCATCGTCTAATATCTGTCAGCACCGGCACTGGACTAAAGATACAATAAAAGTTGAGATAGCGCCGCTCCTTTGTTTCTTTTATGTTGATGTTGTAATGGAAAAAAGTGAAATTGGGGTCATTATATCTGTCACAATGCCCAAATTGCAACTGTGTGAAATCACATGCATTCAATAAGAGCCCTAACTCTTCAATTAGTATGTAATTCTCCTAATGAAAGATAATGAGTTTTATTAACACACACTGGCCATTTAAAGCAGAGAAGGGAGACATGTCTTCACCTCCTGTATGTCAAGCAGGGACGTGAGGGCATGCATGATTTACTATATCCTAGTTAATGTGTCTACACACACAGCAGTGGCTGTTTGAAGCATGAATACTCAGGTGGGGGAGTCTGTGTGTGTAACGTGGTTCTTGTGTACATATTGGATGTGAATGTGCATGTGTGCCTCTGATTCAAGTGTGGGTGCATGCATATGTGTGTGTGTGTGTGTGTGTGTGTGTGTGTGTGTGTGTGTGTGTGTGTGTGTGTGTGTGTGTGTGTGTGTGTGTGGCGAGCACAGCTGAGGCATCTGAGAGGGAGCATCGGTATGTTTATGATAGCTGGAGGAGGAGGGCCAGAGGGGACATCCTGTCAGGAGCTTCAAAGTGTGGGTGTGTTGTGATATATCACACTTTTAAATTTATATTACACCTCACTCCTCCACATATACGCAGGGCATATTTTATTTAAAAGGTGTATTCAGTATTTCTTGGAAAACAACAAAACGAGCTGACACGAGCTACTGTAAAGTTGTTATAGCTAACATGTGAGGTAACATGTGTTACGCACTTTATACAGGGCAACATTAGTATTCAATTTAGGTCATGTTTTTCGGCCACCTGACAAAATTGAGTCCAACATTCACTCTTCTTCCAGCACTGTTTGACCTCATTAGATTCAATGTCAACAGCAAAAATGTGGATTAATGGCAGGTTTATAGTATTTATTTAGTTCAGTTTAACCCTATTTCTTTTATTTAATAAGAGGCCTCTAACAAGAGAAGGAAAAGAACAAAAATAAATATGTGTGGACTGAAGAATAGAACTCCTACAATGCAGGTTAACAAGTTTATCTGATGACCTGTTGTGTCAAAAACAAATGGAGCCTGAAGCCCTTTAGACACCCTGTGGGAGTGTAAATGACAAGTGGAATCCATGTGAAACCTGGCCTGGCTCACCTATGATGGCCTGTTTAATGCTGTTGTGAACAGGTAGGATGTTTTTGTGGATCAGCTCCATGGGCCCCGGGCGGTGGGAGATCTTGTCGTTCAAATCATCGGCAAGGCGAGCCCTCTTCAGCTGCAGCTGCTTGGCCTGAAGCGACGGCTCTGCTGAGGTCTCTGGAAGCACGCAGAAACCAGACGGTGTAAAGTTTGTGCCAGCATGCCAGGATCCTTAGAAGTTATTTGTCAGACTTGCCTAGCCTCTGTCAGACAGGAGGCTGTACGTGACACTCACCCTCCAGGATGTGCATCCTGATCAGCTCAGATCGCTCCGGTCGACTCCTGATCTTCCTCTTGAGATAGTCCTCAGTCTGGAGAAAGAGAGAGAAAACAGTTGAGACAATCACTCACTTTTGGATTTATATCACATGCTCATCTTTTCTCCATAACTCATTCTCTCACTAACATTTCATCTGCCCATAACCTCTTAAGTTCATAACTAGCTTTTGTCTTTTGCAGTCGCCATCACCTGCTACATGACATACCACCCCACAGCCCTGTCAGATGAACTCATACTTGTTCATTTTTTTCAATTTATTCATTACTTTTAGCTAACTTTCAAAGGTTTATGTTTATCCATTCATTTTAGCTATCTGTTAACCATTTATAATGACCATTTATCCATTAGTTTTAGCTACCAATTTCAATTTAACTTTTCTTTTAGATATTTCGCTATTTCATTTGCTGTACTATTTCAACTATTTATCCATAACTTTAGCTATTTAATTAAAACATGTATCCATTACTTTTAGCTAACTGTTCGGCTTACTTGCTAACTAGTTTTCATACATTCTCAACACACGGTGTTCGGGTGTTACAGCTGATGTAATAGTGGGATGTTTTTTTTTTATACAAATCAGAATTTCTATTATTTTAGTTGAGCTGTGGAAGTAAAATAGCATGAATCATTAGTTTAGCATTTATTCATTTGGTGCATTTGTATCTCTCAGTTCATGCTCTTTCAGTGCCTCTACACAGAGCTGTGTGTACACGTTGTGTTAAAGTATAGCCAGATGTGCTATATGTTAAAGTGTGACTAGGGGTCTTTGCTGATGTGTCTAGAATAGATTACATCGGCGTATGAACAAGATCATGCCTTCTTCGTGGCTTCTGTTAATTGGTTGAATGTCGTTTAATTTTGGGCAAAGAACCAATTGTGTGTTGCTTTGTTACTCTAGAAATACAATCCTATATTGTATACAATATATATATTTCCTTCAACCCATCAGTGTCTTGTGTATTATTTAGTGTGTTATGTTATGTGTTAATATTACTTAGTGTTCTAAGTGTTTGAAAACAATTTCTACAACAGTACCCCCAAGCAACTGCAGACGATTCACATTATACAATGTAATAAGAGTATTAATTTTCTGTGCAGATGGCCTTATCTCAGCTCTTATTTGTCATTTCCAGCCTCTATATGATCATTCAAGAGCTGCTGTAATGACGTCAGATGTTGCAAAGCCTACAGAGAGACTGAATGTCTGCTTGGAACGGGCCAGTTTTGACTCCAGTGACTGACTCGAGGATGGCGTACTCACCCGTGCTCGTTCCAAGCTCCGTCTGTGTTCGTGGAAGGCAGCTGAACTTTTCAGTGCTTGAAGAATAAAGAATGAGAGCAGAGCCAAAGTGGAGAGAGAGAGAGAGAGAGAGAGAGAGGACATTAACATGGCAGTGTGTACATTCATACCACTGAGGGGAAATGGAGAGCAAAATGGCTTTGAATGGCTCTTTGCTCCTTCAGTTTAGTTCCAGTTCAGTTTGAATAGTTTAACTGATGGTGAGGATTATTTCTCTTATATTACCAAAGCTGTTCCTTTCTCACATTTTGAGCGCCATGCCAGTGCAGTAAATGCCTGCTCCCACTGTATAGGCTCGCATGTTTATAAGCCATGACTGAACAAAATGCATAACAGCCTGAGCAGTGGTCCCATTAAAAGGCTGTATAAAAGGCCAAAAATCTCAAGGTATATGGAGAAATGTAATGGGATGGACTCAGAGGGTTCCAGTTCAACGAGCCTCTTTACAGCAGTGGAATTTATAAAAATCTGTTCAACATTCAGAAATGACTCAAGCAAGACTTCCTGTAGGCCTATGATTATGCAAAAACGCAGGGATTAGTGGTGCTAGAAACCTAAAAGCCTAAAGGGTTGTGATGACACCAAAATGCTGAGTTAAATGCAGCATATCAGTTCAGGCTTCATGATTCTGCTTCTAAAACAAGAATCTCAACCTCAAACTATTAAATAAGGTTATATTGCATGTAAGAACACATATGCAGGCAGGTAATTGAGGAGCAATGTACACAAAACTAAGCATGATGGAGAAAATTGTTGAGAATCACATCCATTTTCTTTTGAGGACAAACCAGTGGTCAGTGTAAAGTAGAGTCATTTCAAAACCATGCAATTTATTAATTTTTATCTACTCAGTGACACTTTACAGATACAGAAACCGTACACTGCAGAGTTGTTAACTTCTTATACCTGGCAAATGTTTATTTGTTGACCAATCACAAGCCCCCATGAATGAGGAAGAGGCTGTAAGATAGGACAGATAACAGGCAGTGTTGAATAAGTAAAACGTTATTAAAGGTAAATTGTTGGTGTAAACCCAGATTTGGACATTTTAACTACTTTTAGTGGTTGGTTTTAAGAGTGGACTGTTTAGGTGAGGGGCAGCAAGCACTTATTGCCTTTAAGGTATAAATCGAGCCTCCAACATACAAACAAACGAGACATCTCACGTGGTAAGAATTGCCTTTAGTTGCCTTGCTTTTGTTCTTTCTTTGAATGCCATGCATCCAAATACTGCAGCAGAAACCTATCAGATACTATATGAAAGTAGCACTTGTGAAGCCTGCTATATGTGGATGTAGCTAAAATAATAACAGGCGGTGTACATTGAAACCATCCTTTTAGGTTGGGATGTATATTATCAAGACATAATATATTATCTTGTTGCATATTTATGCATGCAGATAAAATGACAGACAACTAAAGCAAGTTCAGTCTTTCAGAGTGCTACACAAACACACATGCAGGATGTGCACACTGCTGTGTACAGTGAAATGTTTTCATACTGTTTTGGCTCTCCACCAGCACACTGGAATTGAAGTGAACCAATGACTAAGAGGTTAATGTGGGTGTCTGCGTCCATATTGGGAGAGCAGTGTATTATTCGTAGCCCATTGTACACACAGTTCCACAACTTTAGGACAGTAGAACTGCCTTGTTTGTATATCAAACGTACAGACAAGGCAACCAAGATGTTTTCAACGGCCAAACAGCGGGATATTCCTCACTGGCCAAGTCAGTCACCGAACGTCAAGCCACCCGGACACATGCTGTAATTGCTGAGGGACTAACTAACCAGACAAACAATTAAGAGGTGGAGATAGCTGCAGTACATGCCCGACCAGGGAAGAAACCACATGCATGGAAGTAAACATCCTCAAATTAAAGCTGAGAGTCAGCACTTTCATTTCATACTAACAGGTTCATTTCATTTCAAATGTGCTGGAGCTAACAACAGAAAATGTGTCGCTGTCCTAATACTTTCTGACTGCACTGTACACACACACACACACAGTGGTCTGACTAGATTAGCAACCCTGGGGAAAGACTGCTGGTACCTGCACAAGCCTCAGTTCACGTCGCTGAGCACTGTCACACAGCTGGTACGCACTCACTCTTGCACACCCTGGGGACATCAACCCTCTTAGACCTTCCACCCATCCACAAGGGGTTTATGTGGCCTCCTTGAGGGTGTATGAACCTGCCTGTCAGTCAGCTAGATGGGAAACGAGCGGTGGGATGGAGGCGAGGATGGATGGATGAGCACAAAATAAGGTTTTGGAAGCGAAAGGGATGGAAATAGATAGGAAGATGATGGAGAATCAGAAAACAGATGGAGGGAAGAAGGGGAGGGGAGATAAATGGAGAGAGGCAGCTGGAAGAAAAATGGATCAACAGACAGGAGGGCAAATGAGGAGGAGGAAGCAGAGAGTGGTGGGATGAGGTTAGAGAGAAAAGACCCCATTATGTGCATGAGTGGCTGCATCATGGTTTCTTGCCACCCTGCTAACTAACCAGCAATCCCAGTCTTTAAACATCGAGAACATCGAGCGGCATCACTTCCTCTGGCGGTGGCTGTCTTTTTATGTTCAGTCTGCTGCTGACTAGTGCCTAGTTATTTCTTGTGTGTTAACCCACTGGCTTGTGCTTAAGAAACCCTCCTCTGTATATGACTTTACTGTCCTACAGGTTAGTGCTTCAGACTGTGTGATATATTTGTCAACCTGATGAAATAGCTTCGATAGCTACAAAATGACTAAAATACCACTGTTGTCTTCGACAAACGTGTCGTGTCAATACATACATTGAAGCCATTTCAGATGTGACAACTTTGTGAGAGCTGCTGCTCCACCTTCACCAGGAAGTGTAAATCCAGTGCCTACATGTATGCAGAACTCCTGTATGGCACAATAGCATCTGCAAAGCCAAAAATTGTCAATCTAATTGTGACAGCAGCTGGGGCACGTTTACCAATCATCACACAATGTATTTCGAAAGTGTCACAGTTAACCTAATCTAAGTGTCAGCTCTGTCTCTTTCTGCTCTTTGTATTGCTCTTGCCAACAAATCTTTGGTAAAGACTTCACCAGTGCATTAAGGTTTAGCCCAGCTAACCTGATAACCATGTGTAGAAGAGCACGAAGTTAGAAACATTTTTACACATCTGAGAAGTGTATAAATACCGTGCTAGGTAGGGTATCACACTGAAGGCTTATTATAGCACTGTGTCAAATGAATACCCTACCACACACCATGGTCTCAAGCAACCAAACATGCAGCTACAGACACACACACCTACAGGGCTGTCACTTTTTCAAAAAGTCAAGTATGAAGAAATTCGAACAAACACACGAAATAAGGTGGGCCAGCAGGTGAGTCCTCAAACCACCATATCATTGTTGGTTATTTTGCCATCGATGGTGTAGAACCCAAAGTGCTTCCACACACTGTTTGTCAGACACTTCGGGGATGTGATTGTCCAATCAGCACAGCTTTGCTTGCTGTTGTCCTTAGCTTAGTTTACTGATAGGTCAATAGTGTTACGATTAGCCATGATGACAGCAGAGAGAGGACCCAAATGCAGACAGACAGGAAGGTTGACGATGTCCAAAGGTTTATTTTCCAACAGAAACTCACAAATATCTCCTTGAGCAAACGTAGGAGCACACACTCAGGGAATCACTGGAACATAGCATGACGAGGAACAGAACGCATGAAACACAAGGCAGGCAAACTCAAACTAATGACCCGACAAAGAACAAAGGGAAAGGGACCGGTATATATAGAGGTGGAGACAACGAGGGACGTAGACACAGGTGGGGAACTAGACACAGGTGCAAACAGGAAAAGGCGGGAAATAGAACAAAGACAAGAAGTAAATAATACACGAGACAAGACCAGCGAACTTCAAAATAAAACAGGAAGCACACAAAATACACACAAGTCCAACATAGAGTCCTTAGGATCATAACAAATAGGGCATGCAATAGGTCAAGCTAATAGCTGAATTTTAATTCAATTAGTGTCCTCTGCTGGACCATGAGACAAACTACTTCAAATGGTCTGTTGCGCTTACAGACTGAACATTTTTAATTTGAACAGCAGTTACAGTTCGAATATCTACGTTTTTCCCATGTTTGAAGGAAAGTTTGAATTGGGAATAAAAAGTGACAGCCCTAACCCCCACACATATTAGGTCCGCTCTGATCAATCAGGCGACAATGATTGGAATCTGGCAATGTTCATTACAAATCATTATTATGAAGAAAAAAAAAACAATTACAAAGTAAGTGAAGCAAATGAGCAAATGCCACTCAAACAGTGTTGTCACAAGTATGGGCTTTGGGCTCATAGTGCCCAGTACTGCCTGTATTTGCAAGCATGCAAGAAGCTTATAGAAGGAAAAGAAGTTTTTTCTGCACAAAGCCGATGCTTGAAAGATCCTTTTTTTTGATGGTGGGATAGTTGGAGAGGGAGAGGGAAGAAACTGACAGTGAGTGATAAAGAGACATAGGCAGAGAGAGAGGGAACCACCACCATTGCTAAGAGCGGTCAAGTGGCTGTTTGTGAAAGTATCGACCTGGAACTAGAGAGGAAGGCTTCCTCTGAGGTCTAATCTGATGTTTTATGAAATGGACCGAAGGCAGGAGCTGAAAGCCCCTAAAAGCCCCTTGAGGCAAATTTGTGATTCGTGATGTTGGGCTACATAAATAAAAATGGACTTGACTGAGAGATGAGGGTGTTTGGTAGCATTCTGTTAAGAAAGGTCAGAAGAACAAAGGGCAGCCAGGAGGGAAATGAGTGAGTAGACAATGGAAAAAAGATCTAATGTAGAGAAAGAGGGTAGGGTGTGTGGACTGTCAATGAGAGGAGGAATAGGAAAAGAGTGAAGACTTGAAGCACATGGGATACAGGAATCAGACCGGTGAAGGAAAAGAGAAGGAAAGACATAAACAGGAAGACGAGATGAGTCAGAGAGGAAAGCAGCGATACAGAGGTGGAAGTTGTAGAGATGTTGAGCTCCAGTTGTGATCACTGCCCTGCTACAGTGTGCGTTGGCGCTCCTCCAACTGCCTTCTGCCTCCATGAGAGACTACAGGGACAGTTATGATAAAGGTCATGTGACAGACGAAGGTAGCTGAAATGTCAGTGGCTAATTGTTCTGCCACGTCCTTACTCTGATATTAACCACATTAATACCCATACCTGAACTTAACCATTTATAACCTGCAACCTAAACGTAGTCAAGCAGCATTCAAACCTGTGGTCACTGAGAACATAACAACAGCCATCGAATTACAGGGTCCAACAGCTGCAGCCCTTTCTTCATCAATCAAATAAAGCCTTTACCTGACAGACTTTTTGCCCCTGTAACCACATATTAACCACAGATTATAAATGCTAACAGCAGGGCTTTTTGTTTTCTGCCCGAGCTAAAAGGGACATACTGTAATTCCCCTAAACACCGCAGGAGAAATGACACAGGGGCGAAACCAGCACCTAATCAAATGACAAGCCCTCTGTTAAGGAGCAGAGAGAGGCATGGGCTAATTGGATGAAACCAAGTGAACAAAATATTTTGATCTTCATCCCAGCCAATCAGAGGGGAAGACACACAAGTCAAGACACACAAGAGCTGATAACACTAACTCCTCTGGTCACACTTGGCCTGATCACAGCTAGACTCTGTGTCTGTCTCTCTTACAGCCACATGTACAGTATATGCTGGCTACACAGACAATAAGAAACTCAACAGTGCCGTTTGTCCCCTCACTGACAACAATGGAACATTTCAATTTGCATCTTTCCATTTAACAGTAGCTCTCTACCAGATGAGGTCTGAGCCATGGCCATTATTAATGTTGTCTGTCTACAAAGATAAGAACTGGTTATTGTATTGTAACAACTATAAATAGTAAAGGGCATATCGTGTGTGTGTGTGTGTGTGTGTGTTTGTGATGCAGAACAGAATACAATCTGCAATGGCAAGGTGAACGCATAAAATAGTCCACGTAAATAGTTTTTCAGGCAGCTAATTCAAACATCTACCACATGATAGCAATAGGAAATGCAAGCAGGTAAGACGCACACAGCAAGACACGCTTCCTGGGTGAAAAAGTGTGAGACTATTATGACAGCAACTGTCAAAGGCAGAGTATGAACTGTGTACTAGTGTACTTAAGTGAGCTCCCCCGAGCATAAGACGAAATGGGATTAATAGCAGTGATTTGTCATGTAGGTCATTCTCTTATATATACATAAATGTATGTTCCTAGTGATCATTAACATCAGAACATACCGCTATTAATACATGTGCTGAACAGTAGTATAAAGTAGTATGCAGTCGAATGTAAATTACAGTTTTTCAACAGTGCACTTAAGACTGCAGAAGCATGTTCCAGAAGCATATAAGCAACACTAACAAGCTGTAATTTGAGTTTGAAGGTGCACGGTGGAAATCTCTTCATCAGATAAAAAGCAGATAAAAGGCAGCAAACGGATGTTCATGATGGCAGTTGAAGTATGTCCTTAGTTCACCTTACTTTGCAGACCGAAACTGCTTTCTGTCAGGACACGATGGCAACGTCTCAAACCACAGGCCAAATCAATTCAGAGAACTGCTGTGTAGCAAGTAATGAGGCTAAAACTGAAGCGACACCACAGATTCTCTAAGGTAGCGATGGCGCCGACTGAATGAAAAACCTCAGCATGAGGCAAAGTCAATTTTATAAAAAGGATAGACAGTCGCTAGTTTTTTTTTTAGGTACACCGAGCTAAAACTAATGCAGCTTAATACAACAGCCCTGCAATAAATCCTCCCTTCAGGAAGGTTACATGTTCAGTTTTGTTTATAGAGATGTTGATTCAACTAAATTGTCATTTTGGAGAATGTTGAATTGTATTGCATTGCTTCTAATATTTAGACTACCCTCGTTAGCTAGGTGTAAAACTGGAAATGATAAGTAATGTTAACTCTTGCTCCGTAGTATATAGTGTTATGTTTTAATGTTTTATGCTTTGTTCTAGATATTATATCTGTATTATCTACTTGTGTACTGTTGTGTACTCTGTAGTTAAGAGTGCATTTAAAATATCTCATCTTGTTGCCACATTTGTGGTATGTGTTACTTATGTTACATGTCGCATGATGTTGTGCTGCTTTTATGTTTTGGTGAGCCAAAGATAATTTTTCACTCTGGTGGACAATAAAGTTGTATTCTATTCTAATCAATTAGATACAATGAATCTGCAACTATTGTTACTACTGTTTTGTCATTCTCGTGTTCAGGATTCTTAAACATGAAGATTTGACAGTTTGCTTTGTCATAGTAAACTGGATATCCTTATCGTACCGGCAACTAAATCAGGCACGAAAATCCAACTTCCCTTTTTTCTTTTTTAAATATATGAAATGAATGTGCTGAACAGCTGTAACTTCCATACAGTGTTTAAGCCTGGTGCTGCATGATGCAATAAATCTTTTAAAATGGAGTAAACCGCTTTAACCATAAACTACACATCCCAAGTCAGAGTTATGGTAATGTTTACTGACGGGCTTATACAGTATGTTATAACATATATTTTACATGACCCATGAATGAACGGTTGCGGTTCATTAATTAATATATACTAAAACGTGTTGTTTAAAAGGTTGCATCAGCCATGAAAGGCTAACATTGTGAGCAATTTATAGTTTTTGTGGCCCAAACAATGACTTTTTCAGGAGCGTGGACCCACATTTTTCTTTAAAATAAAATGCTGTCTACTCACGCGGCATGATCCCCTGGTTGACTAACTCCTCTCTGGACCTTCTCTGTTGTAGCTTCAGCTGGAGAACTGAACACCAAGAAAGAGAGACACAAAAAGAAGAAGAGGAAGAAAACAAAAGTCGGTCACTGCAGAATGAATGGAGAGCATCGCCAAACCGTCAATACGTTTCCTATGCCTCAATTCCCAGCCACAGAAAGCCACAAAGGTAGCAACATTACTCAAGTTAGAAAAAACTCTTAATAAAAAGCCTTTCTGTCCATGAATGAAAAAGCAATACATGTAAGTAATAATGGTGTACTGTTACATCTAAGCTGCTCTACAGAGGTTTTTATCTACCCGGTTAGCTGCTGCTGATCAAAACTGTCTCTGCGGTGCACTGTGAGAAGACATTCAAAGGTTATGTCACACACTACAAAGGGAAGGGAAACACAGAAACAGACGCATCAACAGTTTCCTGTTTCACGTTTTTGGTTAAATAGAAGCGCACACACTTTACGTTACTGCTGCATTTATCACATCTCATCACCACAGAGATGTAGGACGTGACACAAAGAGAGAGAAAGGAAAGCAATCTACATGCATATTTTGTTTTTAATGTCACTTCGTTCATCCTGACGTGTATCATTTTTCATTTATTTACATGTATGAGTCAATCTTTCTGTTCAGGAGAAAAGAGGCCCAGATACCAAAAAGGTTCAGCACAGAGCTATCATTTAACCCCTGAAGGTGACTGGTATTTGTTGTGTTCATGTGCTCAGAAAAGCTGTCAGACTTGTTCTGACTCACCATGTCCGGAGCTAGCCTCACATTTTCTCAGAAGAAAACATATCCGCAAAAAGTTTGAGGACTGAACTTCCAAGATGAAAACATGAATTGCCAGGAAATTATCTAATGATGTAAACGGCTGGGGCACTAATGACTCTACTCTGAAATCCATTTAAACTGTACTGTTATTTTCACTTGCCATATGTCTCTATTTATTGTATCTTACCTATTCAACCAATGTTCAGACTCATGGAATAAATGTCTTGTTGCTGTCTTGTTTTGTAGGTTGCAAATGGTACTGTATAATACCTGCACTTTTTCTAATTTAGACAACGTGTTAGTAAACATATACAGTATCTGCTTAGTGTCTGGGTCCCTATTCTCAAGCTTCGCATATCAGGGCGTCCCATTTCACATATTTCCATGATGTCTTATGTGATTGCGCCTGTATTTTTACTGTTTTGTAAATAATCTGAACAGATCTTCTGCAGATCAGCAGCTACTCTATATCTGGGTCATGACATGAGCATTAAAGTGTGACAAAATATGTTATCTGGAAACATTTTTGGTAGAGGGCTCTTTTCTTTTTTTTTCCACACACCCTGACCGTCCGCAGTTACAATATTAGCTCACAACTTAGCACTGCAGAGCTGTGGCTGAGGTGTTGCAGTCTGTTCTGGCAGCTACCAGTAATAAGATAAGACAGAATCTGAAGACCTTGCTTTGAGTGTAAACTGTATGCAGCAGGCACACAGTTAATGTGTACGTTTTTACCTGGTAATGTCCGATTACACAACAGTTCTTCATTTCCTATACATGCACAGTTATCTCCCCTGATAATGGCTTTGAGTCTCACATACTGTGAACACAAATAAAGGAGAAAAAAAATCATCACTGCCAGGTCATTCTGTCTGATGAGAGCTAATGTGAAAGGACAAATCCATAAAGTCAAAATTTACTGCTGCCCCTTCTGGGCTGAAGTCAATCACCTCAATGACATTCAAACTGTAGCTCAGCTTTCCTCAGCACAGCGTTCCTACACCGTGGGCTGACCCCACATGGGGTCACTTGATACAAGTACAACTCAAAGGATATATATGTTTTTCAAATTTTGTAAATAAATGTTGATAAACCTGCATAACATTAATTAATAAGTACTAAATTGTTTTAAAACTAGATTTTTACACGACAACACATAAAACACATACATAGCATCATTAATAAATTACACTCTTTTCAAGCAGTGCTTCTCTGTGATCTTACATACTCTACAAACCCGTAAGCACAACGCTGACATATAAGTTGATATGCTGAACTTGCTAGCAAACAGCTGCAGCCGATTTACACATCCAGCAGACACTGCGCAACATTAGCATTCATTTGGAGTCGTGTTTCACTCTCCTTTTAGCTCTGTTTTGGTCTCCATCAACTCCTGAGGCAAATATCTGACCTTTTAGCTGCTAAATGCTCCACAATGTTCAGTGTTCAGTTGCTAAATTTGTCTGCTGTTTGAGCTTTTTATTTTATTTTATTTTTTTTTGCTGAAAACACTGATGAAAAGTGGTCCAAAACAGTAAAGTTGCGTGCTGGAAAACCAAAACAATGAGCTGAAAGATGATATAAAGCTCTGTAGAGCCGAGGGGAACTGCAGAGTCGGGTTATAATTCTCTCTGACCCCTTTCCATTGCCCAAAATATTGATTATAGACACTTTTAAGTCTTGTTTAGGTATTAACAAGTCAGTTACTAATGATTACTTTTAAGCTAAGTAGCCTATGTTATAATTTCTTTATTATTAAAGGTGAATGTGAGCTGATTGCCCAGTGAGACTGAACAAAATCTCAGTTTGGCACTATTATTTTGCCAAAAACCTGCCTGATAATGTATCCCAAACTCCTTCTCTTGAACCTCTCATCTACTTCTTTCATCCTCTGGTCCACATCCCTGGTCCTCTGTCCATCTCTACACAGAGACATTATCCCTCATATAACAAAACATGACTTTCTCCTTTCCTGTTGGTCTCTGCTCTATCATTCATTTCTCCTTACATGCCCCGTAAATCTCACTTACTCAGACAACAGCGGGAACACTTATCTTTCTCATGCATCTGCCCCTCTTGTTCCTCTTTGTCATTTAAACTCTACATCCTTGTTTTTCTACACAGTAGAACATATCTGTGCGTTCTGGTGTTTCAGCACTGCCTACATTTCTTTGTATCCCAAGCTGGTGATAATGAGAGCAGTCTCTGTCGCTGAGGCCTATTGCAGGCAGAATCTGCAGACAGTCCCTCTGTGTGTCCTACAGTAGCCTGAGATAAAAACATTCATATTCCTTTGATTTCTGTGATGAGGACGAGGCTGATGCAGGATGGTGCAGTTTCTCCCCTTGGCAGCAGGAAAGATTTAACTGGCTCCTGCAGGCAAACATGGGCAGACTAACAAAACAAACACTAACACAGATACTCATTACAAGCATGCATAATACTTGCAAACACACACAAACATACACAGGAGCGCACAAACAAACACATGCATTTTAATACCTCCACTTACGGCTGCATAGTGTGAATATACATACACAATCATGAAACATGCACACAGACACACACACACACACTTGTTTTTGTTGAGGCAGATGATTTGTGCCAAGAGATGACAGGCAAGTGATGCAATGTGCTGATACAGAATCTATTCTGGGAAAGTGTGCTCATTGCTCAAATGCCACTACATAACAGCAAGCGTACCTTTACTCAACAACAGTTTAATGCGGACAAGAGCAATTCTAATAATCATACAAGACCATAAGTCTACTACAAACACGCTGCATTTAAGAGGAATCTTGGCTTGCTTGTACAGAAGGTCAACAAAACAATGTTAGCGCCTTGTGAAAAAGTACAGTAAACTCTGAATTCACAACTACAAATACTACCGCAAAGACAGGTCAAATTAGGCTGAACGCTAATACACATTTGTCATTTATGAGATTTCAAAGCAACTTGAAACAGGCCTTCTTAGGCAAAAGGATCTGTGGCCAAACTGCAGGTGCTTTTGCTGACTTTTGGCCTGGGACGTGCAGCTTTAGCCTCAGTCAGTTAGCATCACATCATGCACGACATGTAGTCATCCAGTGCATTGTTAAAATATGCACGTTTTACAATGAGTGAGATAGAAATATCAAAGAGACAGCGTTTTCAGCCTACTCGTGAAGTTAATGCTAGCTTAATTAGCTTGGTAGCTAGCTGATAAGATACAGTGACAGTTGTGATTTCTGCTGGCAAAATCAACATGAGAAGCTGCTTTTGTCTACCTCTGTCTGAAACTAAGGACAAGTGGCAAATTTATTTCAGGCCAGTGTTTGCATTGCTTTCTTTTGTCTTTAAAATGCATTAACAGAGGTCTGACAGTGGTCAAACAGGGATATGGCATATATATGTATATACAGTATATATGGGGTTGACAAACTTGGCTAACTGCTAAATATATTTTGCAATATTTTAGCCCCTGAAGCAATATTTCAGTATTCAGTCGTGTCCTCTTTCAACTCTGTCCTCTTTCATTCTTCATCACTGACGTCTTTCTCTCTGCTACATCTCACTGTGGCTGCTGTTTTTCTTCATTTTCCTTCCCCTCCTCTCCTGGGACAGACGAGGAACTAAGCCTGGCAATATCAGTGTCATCTTTCAAAACACTGCTTCAAATGGATTTCAAAAACATTTATATTGACTCAAATTTGTTAAATCTCTTATGACCCATGTGAATTTATTGAATCTGTTGTCACAATCCCGTTATTAAAATCCGTATTTAGTGCTATACAAATAAAATGTACTTCCTTAGCTGCCTGTTTCTGTTCTGTTTCATACTGTAGTACAGATCTTTCTGTACTTTGTGCTCATTGCTTCTATCTCTAATCTGTGGTCCTCATCTCTCTCTCCCCGCTTGCTCTCTCACAGTTTTCTATTTGTGTCCATGTTGTAACCGCTTGGAACCCAATCCCTCTGGACAGCTGAATTAAAAGGAACATTACTGTAAATTGCCAGCACACACACACAGTTCAGAAGAGTGTGACCACTTGGAAAAAGAAGAGACTCAATGTAGATGGATGGACAGATAAATAGATCAAATAAGCCTCAGCTTATCTTGGTTAAAATTCTGCCATTATGCCAATTTATCCTATTATTCCCACTAACTGTAATAAGGCCAATGTGTCTCTGTAAAAACGTGCCACAGTCCACATCTGTAACAATCAAAATCCTGTTTAACAAGCACCTGCTTCAATATACTGTAAATAACAGAAGAGAAGAATAGTTTAATGTCAGCTATTAAAAAAAAAATAATGAAAAGAACCTTAAATCTTATTTTAAGGGGTTGGCTCAATCCATGTCATTACAAAGTCTCTTGTAGTTCGCAGAGTCTGGCCTTTCCTAAATCGGTCCAAACTGCTCTCAGTCCAGCTACTTTGGTTCAAGGCCCATGCCGCTACAGTCAACAGGTTGCTGGGTTCATGCGCTCAAGGCAAAGTGTGCAGTGCCCGGGCTGGCTGAGCCTCTTGTAGAGTATTTGATCCACTTAACACCTGAGCCCAGAAAATAAACCTGGAAGAAACTCAGAGGAAGGCCAAAACACTTAAAACAGCCGATGCAGTTTGTGAAATGTTGTTTCTTAAAGTGACAGAAACCTGCAAATATCACCTGAGTGCACATTTTGGCAAATTACTGCATTTTTCTCCAAAGAAAAGACAGAGAAAGACAAAAGTCAAACCCAACAAAAAGCACTGCATGTGTTGCATGTCTGACTATATAAATCTTCGTGTACTGTATGTGCACTGGAAGCATGACACACAACAGGTATCCCACCTTGTCTGAGACTCTGACAGGCCTGGCGCTCTAACTCAAAGCGTATGGCTCTCTCATCCATGTTCCTGCTGATTGGCGGAGGCCTGAGAGAGGCAGGGTCAATGCGGACACAAGGCAGTTGCTCCAGCATGGCGAGTGCAATCAAACTTTTTAATTACTCTGAATGAGACTCCGCGAAACAGGCACAAAGAAAACAAGGAGCAGGAGGTCCAGGTGTTAGGTTTATGCAGCTGTCACAAGTCACAAGTCTGTACATCCACAAAACAGAGCAACGTAATCCTCTCTGACAATTGCCAAGTTGCTGGATACAGTTATGAGTGAAAAGAATATTCTTTAAAGCAAAGAAACATATGAAAAGAAGGGTTCTGCAAAGTTTCTGAAATCAAAGACTGAAATCAAAAGAGATTTCTCCTCCTCATCAAAACAGGCATTTCCCACCACCTCTTTTGAAAAAACTCCTTGATTAGATTCAATTAAAACATTGGCAGTGTCCTCTACAACAAAGTCCTCCTTACATCTATCATATTAGTGGAATAAAAAAAGCATGTATGAATACAAAGCTACTGTATCAGAGCTACTGCACAGCTTTAGAAGAGCTTCTGCTGTATTAGCTGCAGCTACAGGACTGACTAAGACGTGTATGTGTGTGTGTGTGTGTGTGTGTGTGTGTCTGCTCATGTGTGTCAAATGTCGGTGAATCCGTGATCAAGCAGTCTGTCACAGCTGTTGCCGTACTCAGTCATTCAGCCGTTGACAGACACAAACAGGCGCACACGAGGACACACACACACACACACACACACACACACACACACACACACACACACACACACACGCATGCACACACATGTTCTGAGCGGAGCCCCTCACCAAATTCCTCTCACTTAGCACTTCTGATCTGAGCTCAGTGTGGTGTCACTGATAGGCACCTGTGTGAGCACCTCTCTGCAGTCATACCTTCAGGCCTAAAATCATTACACACACACACACACGCACACACACACCAAAACACCTGCTGCTACTCTGCATGCCCACCATATTTTCTGTCTGCTTTCCCCTTTCTTTGTTTGGCTTTCTTTCTGCCCACCTGTCTGTCTTTTGTGTTTGCCACTTCCTGCTAACCACGTTCGAAGGAGTCTTTTCAAACGCAGGAACACAACTAGTCTAGTGCAGTTTAGTACAGGAGAGGACACTGCTGCAAGACTGTCAGACCACCTGAAATGCAGATCTTGACCCTCTGTCAAGCAACCTGTGCTGCGGCTCATTTTGTTTCACTCAGCTACTCATGCATGAAAAGCTTGGCACAAGAATGAACTGCGGGCAGGCTGCTCACACTCATGAGTCATGTGTTCTTCAGAGGGTAAATGATGACAAGGACCACAGAAAGGTCCGTCAGCTTGCCACAGATTATCACGGCAACAATCAGGTTTTCTAAACAAGCCACTCGTGGTGACGTAAAAAAAGAAAGTTGGAAAATGAAATTACAGAGAAAACTGAACCAAAAACCTGGAGAGTCACAGCTAGTGGAAGTACAACAACTGCTTTAAAGCCCACTCTTACATATTAGAGCGATACTCTTTACTAAATGTAAAGAAAGTAGGGGTCATTGTTTTCAGCATGGGTGCTTGATCTTGAGAAACCTAACACAATGTCACCACAAAGCAGAAGCAGCAACAGCAGCAGCTTCCTTTCAAATCTTCCTTTTTATTCGGCCCACGTATGCATGCTCATTAACAAAAGACGTTAATGTTCTTTTTTCACACTTGTTGTTTTATTTACATTCAACCTGTGACAATCTGAATATAATGAATCTTAATTTCCAATTTTCTTCTCCCATCCCTATCACCTATATAACTTGTTGTTTTATTTACATTCAACCTGTGACAATCTGAATATAATGAATCTTAATTTCCAATTTTCTTCTCCCATCCCTATCACCTATATAACTTTCTATCACCCATGGCTTTCTAAAAAGTCATTGTAAAAATGTGATGAGAGCCAGAAAATCAACAATCAATCAATCAAGCCCCCAGGTATAAAGTACACCTCTTTAAGCCTTTATATCTTTTTTTATAATATAATAAATAATTTTCAATGTAGGACACACTTAAGGAGAAATTAAATTAAGAGCCTTATTTCTAACGTAGAACGTAGCGAACATTAGAAGACTGCAAGTCACTTCTGCTCTGGCTCTGACATTTAAGCCATTGTGGTTTTTACTTGAAAGAAAAAAATAAATAAATAAAAAGGTATAACTGCATCCATAGTCCAACTACCAGCTGATCTGTTCTTTCCAGCAAGTTAATAATAAAGTGTACCTGTCCTGCCTGCATGCCTTTAAACTGCCTTTATCTCCCTCTTTCAGCTTGACTGTCTCTCTCCTCTCCCTGCCTGCCTGCCTACTGTGTGTCAGTATCAAACACCTGTTCCCATCCACTGACACTTTCATTCATCACCATTATTGTCCCAGGTGACATCAGATAATATAACATGACATTAAAAGGTGAGAGAGGGCCCTTTCAAGGTGAAAAAAACGAGTGCTCTCTTCTCATCTGTCGGTTAGCATTACAATCAACCGATGGTGCTTGGCATGTTCACATTATGCTGATGAAACAAATTATGTAGCGGCGGCAGTGCTTCAAAAACAAAGAAACGGTAGAGCACACGGTAAAGTGTGTGCAAATGATTTGGTTATCAGTGACTCTATTACAGGCATAAAGGATTGTTAAGTGAGCTGATGCACACGAATAAGAGTCTGTGCATTTGTGTGCGCATGTTAAATATGCAGGATGGCGCGTCTGCGGGTGCATTTTTGTATCAGAGGGTGTTAATATGCAAGACGTGGAGTCCCCAGGCAAAGAACTCCTCAGTCTGACGAGAGAGGGGAAAACGAATCAGGACTCTGATCCGCCATTACTCCAGATAAGGCCCCAACAAAAACGCTGGCAGGGATAATCCCTTTGCTGTGTGTGTGTGTGTGTGTGTGTGTGTGTGTGTGTGTGTGTGTGTGCATGTGTGTAGCGTGTGTGCGGTTATTTATTCTCAGAAAAAGTGTGTTTCCGCGTGACAATGTGTTCAGCTCTGTGCATCACTAATATATGTGTATAATTTATGTAACAGCAAGAGTATAAATGTATCTAAAGATGTGTGTGTTTGTATCTATCTGTCTCTGTTAAGTCCCTATAAAGTGTGCTCATATCAGTCATAAAGGCTGAGATAAAAGCCGACAATTTGCTAAGGGCTCCAAGTGGGCTGTAAATCTCCGTCTCTCTATCTTTCTCTCTCGCACACAGAGCTCGGTCTTGCTGTTTCACTGGAGGCAGATGTTAATCGCTGTTTATTAATAAACAGAAAGAGATCTCAAAGTAGTGGTTTGGCGAGGTAATGTTTCCACACCCATCAAAAGCTATGAATAAGTCAAGGTCTGTATTGTAGTTTGAGTGCTGAACTTTCACATCGCCTTCTGTTTTCCAGTAGGGTCGTAGGTGAAGGGGTTTTTCCCACTTATAGCTGTACTTAAATACAATACATAAACACAGCTATAAGTACTTGAGTCCTTGTACAAGGCGCGGAGGGAGAGATGTGAGGTAAAGATACTTGATACTTGAGTTGAGAGTTTTTGTAAGACAAATGTTCCCAACGTCAAAAATGAACTTCCAAGCTCTCTGCATTTCTTTCCTTTCATGCAAAACTGAGCTGGTGCCACTCAAGTCAACATTTACCATTTATTTAACATTTCAGCATAGATATTGAAGCTACTGGACTTACTGGAAAAAAAAAGCATTAAGGTTTTTTTAGTAGGAAGTGCATTGGGCCAGCATCAACCAATTACAATAGATAGGCCTTATTAAGACTGAGGATTACTAAGCACTTCCTGAATGCTAAATATTAAGACAAACACTGACACCAGTCACTGTGCAGAAAGCAATAAACTTCCCTTCACATACAGTATATGGGCCCTCGTGTTTTTATGGTCAAGAATACCATAACAATTGAAGAAAACCAAAGTGCTAGATAGACAGTCCATCCCATAGTTGTCCCATAGAGACATTTCACTAATAACCAAAAATGTCAATCTCATTGTGGCGCCAAAGGAAAAGTCAGAGGTTCACCAAAGTCAGTTGGTGAACTGACCAACAGGCTGACATTGACATCCCTACAGCCACGCTGCTAGCAATTCTGTTTCAGATGTCCACAAGGCCCTCAATGTCAAGAAACGTCAACGACCAGACTCCTTTTGGTCACTGAAGTGAAGTGTTTTCTGCTTGACCCCTTAGGCTTGACATCGTTACCCTACAGAATATCTGGCTATGTCTTCATCAGTGTGGAGGTAGTCCATGGATCTATTAAAAGGATTCGCTGTAATGTCACTGAGAGGAAATGATGAGACTAGAGGTCAAAAGTCGTTGCCAAAAGTAGCTGCTGTAAACTCATGTGTCAGTGTGTGTGTTCATTAAAAACCTGACTCAATACCTCAGAGAGATCCCCAACGACTCTCTGCTCTGTAATACAGGAAATTAAAGAGGCTACAGTGCACAGAGGAATACTTATCCTGGCTTTAAGACATTAAGCTAATGAACCTGGATACAGTTTATTTGTTATATTAAGGACATAGATCTACTGTTTGGTTGTTGTGGAGAAGCAGTTTTTAAAGGTTATCATAGGAACATGGGTCATGAAAAGCTGCAACATGGATTACAAACTGTCACTTATAACTTGTTAAATGGATAAATGAAATTAACCCTGGTATATTTTTAATAAACTATGGCTACACATTTCATTTTCATATTTGCCACTGTTATTTATTGCTACATATCAGCCTCATCTTCAGTTCCATCACCTGTAATCTTCCTAAAACAAGACAAAGGTGTAAACAAGTGTCAAATTAACTCCAACCCTAACACCTCCTCCACCTGGTGGAGTTGTCATGCTACTATAATCATATTTCTGCCCTCCTTATTTCTGCTTTCTACATAGACTTTATTATCTGTCTAAGAACGTTTTTGTAATCTTGAAAAGTTCCATCATCTCCCCTTTTTTATAGCCACTGTTCACTATAGCATTCATATGTTCAGGTTCCATACAGAGAGTGTACATTTTTTAATTAGCTGTTGACTCAGTGATATCCAATTTCCAACCAACTCTATTCCCCACTATCCACTTTATCTCTTTCTCTCCATTCAGTTTTTTCCCCCCAAATAGGCCACTAAGGAATGACTCACATAAAAATGAAGTTATTAACTATTGATCCACATGTCAATCAAACTGAAGTCTGTGTGAAAGCCAAAGACAGAATGAGTTTCCTGCAAACTATTAAAAATAATGGGACCATTCTGTATTTTGACAGCTGCAAAAGATGCATTAAATGTCTGTAGTGGGTGAAGCATAATCTGTGTGCTTTGGGGCCATAAAATTGCCCAAAGTTTACAGAGTTGTTTTCCATATTTTCTTTAACATTGAATTGTTCATGAGCACATTTGTAATTCTGTGCTTGGTCCCACTCAGCCTCTCTGGCCTAAGTTGCTACATGTATAGGGAATAATTTTAGGCTGAACTCTTCCTCAGACCTTATATTCTACTTTGTTCCTCCTGAGTACCCGTGCCCCCACAGTTTCCCCATTTCCTCAGCCAATACCTTTTCTTCACTTCAAATCAACCCCACCACCCTCCAACCAACCAACCAACCTTCCTCTGATATTACATCTCTCTTTCCTCTTAACCTCTGTACTCTCTCCAACTGGTTTAAATAGCAGGACCAGCTGGCCACATCGCTATATCTAGAACCTCTTTATCTGTGCACACTGGGGCTAGGGTTGCACACACCTTACACACACACACACAGCCACATACAGAGGGGTTATTCAGGGCTGATTAAGGGGATTTGAAGGGGACTAAAACTGAACTTCTTTTCATCAACTGTTAAAACCAGACACCATTTGTTTGTCTTGTAGTACTTGTATTGGCCACAAGGTGGGGACATGCACCATTTTAAAACAGAGGGCTCCACAGTGCATTCCTAACTGGTACAATCGTTTGCCCACGTTTCAGATTAGTGTCAGTTGTTTACTTACTGTAGCAGATATATTCATATTGCACTTCTGAAACACAAAAACAAAACACAAGGTCTCTGTGCCCTGTCCTTGTGAGAAAAAAGAGAAGGAAAGATGTGGATACAACTTTATCCATTCAGCTGAAAATAGTTTACACTTAAGGCACCGTGTCCTTTGTCTTTTTATTATGATCTATCTGGATCTCTTCGTGTGAATTAAATATTTATTTCTGCTCCAGAGTTTACTTTAATTGGTCAAATGCTCATGCATAAAACTTTCCACTGCATCCAATGGAAAAAAGCAACAAAAAAGGCATTATGAATACCACAAAGATTCATGCATCTTACTTATTTATAGTCACCTAACATGATGTTACTTTATCTGAGTAAAACCTGACCATGCAGGCTTTATGTACTTCAAATAGTCTCCATGTGAAGGGCTCATTGATGTCACACAGACAGATACTTTTTTACAAATAAACACAGACAGCCCAAATAATGGAACAGTTTGCCATCATAAATGTTAGATCAATCTTAAATGCTACTTGTTTACAGAAGCAAAAAAAGCCACTTTATTTATTACTTGACAAACACATTTTTTTGATGGCACTCATGTGCCAGATGACCACATCTGGAGGTGGTCATTTGGGGACCCACACATAAAAACCTTGCTCCATAGCGTTACTAGAGGCCAAAAGCTCCACAGGGTACCTTTAATACCAGGTGTAAATGGGCCTAAGTCCTTACACCTGAACCCAAATGTTCCCCGCAGCCTGCCTTAGAGACAGAAATGAGGTGTCCCTTTAACCTCCTCTAGTAAGTGGTGTGTTTATACTTGCAGACAAACGTACGCAGAAGTCTTGGGGTTTGGGTCAAGTTTAAGGTCACACTTGGTGTTTAACTGTTATTTCAAAAAGCACTTCACTAAAATATGGTGTGTATACAATGTTTTTCACTGGTTTGAGGGTCTCTCTCTCTCTCTCTGTGTGTGTGTGTGTGTGTGTGTGTGTGTGTAAGCAAGTGTGTGTGCATCTGGGAGACAGCGCTTGCTGTTTATAATGAGGTAATGCGAGGGGAGACCTAGTATGTCCGAAATGTAAACTCTGGCAGCAGCTAGCGGCTCTACAGATACTGGAAAAACCTGTGGCACACAAACACCCTCTCTCCCTTCTCATTTGCTTCTTTGCATCACAAAACAAACAAATTCAATCAAATGGGACCATATAATGTGGTTTTATTAGCATGTGTTTATCTGAGTATGTTCCAGAGTTTTTCTGCTCCTCTGTTTTAGTAATTTTACAATGTGTGTGTCCCTTAAAGCCGTTTGATGGACACTTTTACCAAACATGTCTTTGCACAAGTAAAAGCAGTGTCATTTGATTTGAGTGTAACAGCTGCCACTTACCGTTCTTCCTCTCATTGACTGGCAGCAGGTTGGGGGCGGGCTGCAGGGACAGCTCTTGCAGCTCACTGGCCACAGCTTCACTCTGAGGGCTGGGGATGGAGGCATCTGCGTTCGGCCTCGCTCCAGACTTGGTCTCCATGGTTACCAGGGATTCAGAGTGAGGCTCGTAGACAGACCTAGGAAGTGAGGAAACACATAAACATTCACACACACACACACACACACACACACACACACACACACACTTGGAGCGGTGCAAACCTAACTTTCAGGGCCAAATGTACTGCAAACACCCACAAAAACTGTCCTATTGTTACCTCACAGTATAAAGCATTTTGGTCTCTCTCTGTATCCCCTTTATCTCCCTCCATACTCTCTCTGTCCCTCTGTCTAAATGACTCATTTCTAGTTATATGAGCCAGCAGTTAACAGTGAAGACATAACAGAGGTAACAGACACTGCCACTCTGTTGTTATGGCAACTCAATGTTGATATAAATAAAGTATTACAAGGAAACTAATACAAATTATTAATAGATATTTTATATGCATAGAAAGACCAAAAACACTCATTTGTTCTTAAAACCGAAAAGGTCTGAGAGGCCTCAAATAACATTTTAACTACGATTGTGTTTCCATTTTTTAGATTATTTTTTACACAATGCACCAATCCCACTTTTCCACTTCTAAATACTAAACATGATGTATTAGACAATACTGAGTCCAGCTCTAATTTACTGAACAAAGTTTGAACAGTATTAAATACAATAACCTTATTAAATAACAGACCTAACTACCTTCCAAGATATCCAATATTTTTATAAACCCAGTTCACTTTTAATATTTTGACACTTTGCTGTTAGAATTGATAGTGTTAGCTAGAGCTGGATGGACAAATTGGCCAAGCTGAAATAGTTGATATTAGCTTGGGCAGCTATATCAGAATTGTTATTATGTCGAGCCGATAAGTGACAAGAATATGTTTGAGGTAATGTAGAAACAGTGTCTCCATTACATAGTTTGTCCACCGGAGAGCACTGACAATTTATTTTTCAACTGTAATGTCCTGCTCAGTACATATCTTGCTCACGCTTTTTAAATGATCAAATTTAACCTCTGTTTATCTAGGGAAAGTAAGCGGATCACATGAAGTACTGCCTAACATTTGCACAGTCTGTTGTACACTTGCACTGTTAGCCTCTGAACAGGGTTTCTCATTTCCCATTCTCGAACCAGTGTTTGACTAGCTGTGCTACACGCCTCATTTCCATGGATATTATATTTCCTCAACCATACCACCACTCCTACTAGAGACGCAGCTAACAACATCTGCTTTGTACCTGTTTTGTATGAGGTTGAAAGGCACACCTGAAACCCCAAACCCATCCCACAGCTATGGCTGGACAAGCGTTGCAGGTTTACAAAGGGACAAGAGACAAATAGTAGCGGGAGTAGTAAAGGTAACAGTACTGCCACTGATGATAACTGTAATAAAAGCAACCCTAGACAACATAAAAACATTCCCAGCACACTTCCATCACAGTTAGAACAAAACCCTTTGTCCTTTTTCAGTGTTTTAGGGAAACACACAAGACTGATTCATGCTTAAATGTTCATTTTTTCAAGGAATATGCTTCATCTAACACAAAGTTTGGCAAACTAAATAAAGAGCAGAACAGAGCCGAAATCATTACTCTAAACTCTGATATACCGGCATCTGGCAACAGGTACTTTTTGAATGTAACCTATAGCCTAACATAACAATATAGTTAGCTAATGACATGCCCCATGCCTTTGTAAAACACTACTACTCAGCTAGCTAGTAAGCTAATGTGTGCAGCTTAAGTTAGTGCAGGTAAACACACAGTTTAATCCGCTCCTTGCACCTTTGACCTTGTGTTTTCGGTTTTCGCTCTGACTGCAGGCCCGTGCACACGCCCTTTTGGCCTGTGAAGACATCCAAAGCTTCACAGACCTGCTGTGCCTAGTTACTGTTGCTAAGCTATGATTGGACAATCACTGTTAAGCCTCTGAATAATGAGGGTTTAGTGAACTGTTGAAACGTTTTTAGGGGATTGAGAGGAAAGTAATAAAAGTGTAGTTGTGTGAAATAAACAGTGAATGAGAATCTGTTGAATCACACACAACTCTGGCACTCTGGTATTTATCCCAGACTGCCAATAAAAAATTATATTTTGCACTCGGTTAGAGCAATGCTCATAAATACAAGGGCTGCATAGAGTCATCCTTGTGTTACAGTTACTTTTGCCATTTTCTGACCTGCAGTTAAGGTTAGGATTTGAACTGGGAGAGCCTGTCTCAGCTCATCACCCCGGGGGAATTATCGTCTGCCTACAATATTGCTTCAAAATGTAGCTAATGGTCCAAATGAGAAACACTTTAAGAGACAGTATCGTTAAAACTGTGCAGCTGTTATTTTCGTCCCACCAAAAGCAGGTCTGTGACTCATGTCAGGTCCTTACTCACAGTAATATAAACATTGCGATAGAACGGCCACATGGGTCTGATTTCATAGCAGATGACCTCACTGACGTAGACAGGGACTAATCACAAAGACCCGCCCGTCGTGCTCTAAGATACATCTACTGTATGAGACACTGTATGGAGGCAGGAGAGGCGACGCTGGCTTAATCCAGAAGATCTCGGCGTGTTTGTGCAGGCATGTAAACAATGTATTGAGTGCAGGCTATTCAAACAGTTGTCAACTCAAAAGAGGAAAACTTAACCTGGCTTTCTGCAGCTTTGTCAGTAGCAAAGCAAATACTCACAAGCCACAAAGCAGCAACCTCGCACGTTTACTGCATCTGTGAATTACTCTTGACTGGAGTAAACTGGAAATACAACATCCATTTGGGCTAGTTAAAATGCATAATTACTGTCCAAACAGCCACCTTTGTCACATTAATAAAGGAGATATGAAGATTGACTGCTGATGTACATACCTGGTCTTCATTTCCTGTTAAACAGGCACCTGGGGATTTCCATCTCACTGGATTCACTTACACTAAAAACAAAGTGAGAGGCAATAAATTAGATAGATGAGAGAATAAATAGAAACAGTTGTTTAATCCATGTATACACATAGTTCAGTGACAGTGTACAACAGAGAAACTTGGATTTTGACAACGCTGATCTCGAATCTACAATGACATGACTTCAATAAAGAATCCATCATCCCTGGACCCCCGACAAGTGGGCCAGGAAGCTGAGCGACTGTGAGAGAGAAAACGAACTACCCAGGTAGAGGTGCTGAAAGCTCAACCCCCAAAGTGCAGAGCAGCACATTGTCTGTCAGGAGGGAAAGGTTATGGAGCTCTCCACCTGGCTGGAGACAGACACGAAAGAGAACAAGTCTCTCTGGAAACAGGTGGCGCATTTAACAAATGAGTTCCAGAAAGAGATGGCCGAGAAAGTGAAGCTCGATGATCAGCTGCAGGAAGAGAGAGCCGCCCATCAGCAACAACTCGAGACGGAGATGAAGTCTCATGCTGAAAGGGTGAGTGAGGACCAGGAGCTGGTCAGTAAGCTGAGGGCTGAGCAGGAGAGCAGGAGTTAGAGGACCTGACGGTAAGACTTGAGGATCAGGCCTCAGCCAACATTGAGCTTGCCACCAAGCTCCAGGCTGAGAAAGAGGTAAGTCAGGCCCTCCAGGCAGAAACTGCAAAGCTGAAGGAAGAGCTGAAAGACCAGGAGGACAAGACCCTCAGTGCTTCACAGGCCCTCAAACCCCTGCTAGAGGAGGACGTCTCTGAGGTGAAGGTCGACAGAGAAAAAAAAGAGGAGCTCAGTGTGGATAAGAATCAGCCACTTCCTCGGTTTGAGGGGGGAAAAGAAGGAGAAGCGAGAGAGGGAACTGAGACTCCCACACCTCAGCGGCTCAGCACTTCCCCTCTCAGTGGCTGTAACAGGCCGCAGGGTGACATGGTGGCTCAGTGGTTAGGCACTGCGGCCTCACGGACGGACCCGAGCCGAGTGGCTGGGTTCTTTGCTCCATGTTCCTCCAAGTGCTTTGATTTCCTCCCACACTCCAAAGACATGAAGCTCAGGTGAGTTGGACACTTTAAGTTGCCTCAAATCAATCAGCCTATAACAAGTCAATAAAAACATTTCAAAATAAAAGTTATGTCTGTATAGTTGTATTAGTAGCTGTATAGTTGATTTGTTACAACAGCCAAAACTGTATGCTCAATGTTTACAGACAGCCGGAATAAAACAGTCCAGCTGTGTTTGGTCTACACTGTGTTTGAAAAGACCAGATGTTAAAAGTAGGTGGACAGGTAAAGCAAGAAAGACAGTGAGAGATTAGCTAAACTCAAAGCTGCAGCCAGAGTTTAGGATTAACAACCATATTTACAAAGAATTGTTCTTTAGTTTTTGTAGGCTAAAATTAGACTAAATCAAAAACACGGGACACAATCTTGCAAAATAGTGACCGGCTGAATTAATTTTGTCTGATGCGAGTGTTTGTGAATCCCTGGGTTTTGGCAGTAAGGTGAAGTCAGCGTGGGTTTGATCTCCTTGTAAACAGTGTGGTCCGCTCACAGGAAGAGCGTGCTACAGTGCTCTTATTTATTGTTATTAATATTATTATTATATATCAGTCTTACGCAGCACGCAGTTCAGTCAGCTGGAAGCTCTGTTGTAAATACGTACCTTGGTACTATCTCTGGTCCTGTGTGGTGCCCATGATACAACCACAAGGCGAGTTTTTTGGATAGTCCGGAGAGGCTGACAAGTTTGTGCGATACACATTGTGAAGCCAACCAGGATGAGAAAAACATAATTTCCTGTTAGACATTTTCAAAATACAACTCTTATTGTTGTCCCTATCGTGGGGAAACGTTTTAGAATAATACCTGCACTTGTTTTGAAAGGAAGGCAGCTGAACCTCCGGTATTATTGTGTCTCTCTCTGTGTGTGTAACGCAGCAACTTAACACACTTCCTGGCTCCGGGACACTAAACCGGCCACACACACTGTACATAAAGTATCAGTCCATTTTATTTCTGTGGGAGTGGCTCCTCGCTGATGCAGTGAAAAGTTCACTGTCTCTGGCGGAAATAAAATAAAGTAAAATAAAAGACAGACTACAATTGGCACTTTGTGCAGTTTTAACTTACACTAGGCTACTCCTTCACAGGCTGTCAAGGAGTTTAGTAAGTTACGTTTATTTATCTAGCACCTTTCTAAAACAGATGTCACCGTGATTCACAATAACAAGACATAAAACAGAGACACAATAAAAGTAATAAATAGAAAGAAAATGAGCTCTGGGGGCCCAAATTAAACCCCTATCTCCTAACTGTCTTTGAGCTGGAATAATACCTGACCCCAGATATTCTGCATGGTAATTTAATAAGCACAATTTAATTTAGGAATATGCAACACATTAGCACAAAACTGACATAACAGAAGGTCTTCTTAAAACTACACTTACCACACAATAAAGCAGGGCCCACTTTGAGGCCCACATCATGTCAGTTGATATTGTGCTTTATGCATATTCTCAAATACACTTCAAATTAAATTAGCACAAACTAGTTCGACAAAGTTGGCCTGGAGCTTTTGTGGGGCCCCATGACAGTTGTCCACTTTGCCTGGTTGATTATTCAGCCTTGCATATATGGACCCATATGAATGTTTTGACAGCCCAAAACCTTAATTTGTAACATGCAACCTGAAGTGCTTCACAAAACAAAATAAAAATGATTTACAGGTCTATTATTACAAGGACTAACACTAAATAACAACATTAATGGAAGTAATTGATTACGGTTATCTAGTCTGTTATTATCTTCAGTCATTGACGTCATGTGGTAATGTCTTAAACCACATAAGTCACCTATATACCTATTATTCTATGTAATGTTTATTTGTTTTGAGCCTGACTGCCTCTCATCTTTTTAATATCTCTATAACTTGTCATCCTGCCGCATATGTAAGTAACACTTTTTTTACATGCTGAAATCAGTTGTGAAATTAAGTCACCACATATGGGCCACTATGGGATTTTGTTTCCTCACATTCTAAACAATTTAGCAGTGAAGTGTGGGCTAATATGTAAAGACTAGCAATAATATATAATAGTATTAATTTAAGAAGAAATCATAAACTCTGGTCATCTATTTATTTTTCAAAAACCAGCCACCAGAGGGCGACAAAATCAACAGCACAGACGCGTCTTTGGATTATTTTGGGGGGAACCTTTCTCTCGGTCGCACACAAGAAGGCCGATATTAATGACGGACCGACATCGCGGCAAAACATGATGCATAAGAAGTGACAGGTAAAAGCCTGTGTAATTAACCTTTAATGAATGAAAATGTTCATACTAAATCGACAAAAAAAAAAAAATCACCAGCTCTTTCCGGTGTCTATGACAACATATTCAGAAACACGGTAACGTTAAGGTCAAGATAGTCTGACAACGGACAGAAACGTTAGCTAGTTTAGCTTTCTACAAAGAGCCACCGGAAACCCGTCAGTAAGCCGGTCAACAGGTCATTATGTGGGGTGAAATCGAGCCTCCCGTTAAAACGCGGACGAGTTCGCGTGAGAGTGAAGACGAGAGTGAATTACCAGAGGAAGAACCGGCGACACGGTCCCGGGGACGCGACTTTAACCGCCCCACGGACACCCAGCAGCCACAGCAAGACGCCCAGGTGAGATCAGCGGCGCCGGGGCTCTGTTTTCCACACGTCTGCCCGCCGCGCTCCGTCGGAGTTACTCTGCTTCACCGACCGTGTTTCTGCTTGTTGTCGTGCAGCACGCGAGCCGGGCCGAGTCCCGCTGTGTAAACGACATGGTGGAGGCCGTGGCCGCGAGTGGAAGCCCAGTGAAGAGCCAGCAGATGGGAGAGGCTGAACTGACCCTGCAGGAGCGCAGAGAGGAGCTGCTGCGTCAGTACAGGAGCAGGCCACTGGTGTTCCTGGAGAGGTACCATGTATGTATACTGTATGGTGTACTATTAAGTATCAGCAGCCAGTAAAGTTAAGTGATGTTTTAATTGTCATTTTCTTATACCACAGGCAGTTCCAGACAAAAAAAAAGACTGGACTTTAACAAAATACAGTCGAAAAGAAACCTTAGTTTAGGACAAGGCTTAATCTTTGCACATTGAACTGCCTTTTAATGATTTCCTGCATTTTCAGAATTGATAATAACCCCCTCAGAACAAGTCAACTTGATGTGTTCAGCTGTGGCTTAATGTGCAGATGGAGAGAGCTATAGTGACTATTGTGTTGGAAATTGTGATGATACAACAAACAGTTGTCTTTTGTATATTTAATAAAGAGCAAACAGGGTCAGTCTATTCAGCTGAAGGACAGAAACGGTCACATACTTATAGTTACAACATGGCATACAGAGGGTAAGGGAGGAACATCTATCAACCTTGAGCTAAATCATATCTGTCTTGAGCCAACGAGCACACAAAAGGGAGGACTGTTCTCTTATCACCTCCTGTAACAATCCATGTTCTTTCTCACAAATCAAACTTATTAAATATCAAATGTACCAAAATATACCAAGGACTCCAGCCGTTGAAACTTTCACATGGGAAAACATCAGAACTGTCTTTAAAAACAGGTTAATACAAAGCTATATGTAGTGAGGATAATACAAAGTTATATGTAATGATACATTTTGATCTTACGCTATAGTTACTGGCTTCACTATAAGAAATGTATTAAGAGGATATTATATTTAAACCAGTCTTTCTGTCATTTATGGATTTTTTTTAAATTGCTTGATATAAATGTAACAATGACTTGGAACAATCATCACATCATTTGGCAAAGGGATTTACTGACGACCAAATCAAAAGTAGGTTTTTGTGCTAACCTAGTTTCCTTGTGTTGTCTACTCTCCCCCTTTTCTAGGCCTGCCTCAAGCCCCAGAACCTGTCCGCGTTTGCCCACGTCTGCTCAGATCCACGGGCTCAGCACTACAGCAAAGTGATACAGAGACGAGCTGCAGCATGCACCAACAGGACCAGGGTTCGAAACCAGCGCTACGCTGCCCTCAGGGCCCTGCAGACGGGTAGGTGTTTGGTTTTTTTTCCTACTACAACAAAAGAGATATCGATTCATACCAGTTAAGGCTTCTTTAGTACAAGAATTATCCAGGCTCTCTCAATAGGACAGGCTCCACTTTGTGAAATCCTAAATCATTTAACTGTAACTGTGTTGAAAATGACTGTAAATCACATTCTTGAATGGTGCTGCAAAGCAACATGATTCCTGTAAAAGCATACGCTTTCTTTATAAAGGGTCAGTTTACACAAATTATATTGTAATATAACACATTTTCAACTTGCCACTAGTGGTGTCAGATAGTGGTAGCAGATGGTTTTGGTTTTACTTGGCAAGGCTTTAGATATCCACTGCTGACACATCTGCTGCCACCCCAACAATCTCTACGCCAATCACTGCTAGTCTTGCAGTATGTACTGTATACAGATGGAAGTATGTTACCTGTGTGTTAAACGAAAACTGTGTGTTCTTTTCTTCCCTCCTTGTCGTCCTTCTGTCCTACCTCTTCCTCTAGAGGGTCAGTATTTCAGTGAGGAACAGATGCGGATGAGGGAGCCGCTGCTGTATGAACAATATATCGGCCAGTACCTCACTGATGAGGAGGTGAGAGCGTGATGCAGTGCTGCCATACAAAAAAGACTTGCATTAGTTTTATTTCATAATTAACAGTTCAGTTTAGGCAGTTTTGTAGTAATTAATGAATGACTAATGTTGTAGGTGCTGGAGCGCTCCCAGGAGGCCATGCAGGACGATGCACAAGGGGGACCAGGGGCACCAGCGGGAGGCACAGGAGGGCTCGCCCACCTCCTCCTCAACTCCTACCAGGAGCGCCTCATTCAAAATCGTCTGCAGGAGGAGCAGGAGAGAGAGGATGGAGCCCAGGAGGAGGACGAGGATGAAGAAGACGACGGTGAGAGAGGATAAGGGGTGGAGCTGAAGTTTTATAAAATAAATGGAGTTTCTGGGCTCTTGCGGGTTGAAGTGAACAGACAAAGGAGAAACCCGGGTCTGTCTCTGCTCTCCCTTTTTTTTTTTTTTTCTTACTCTGACTGCTTCCCTCTGTGTTCTGTCAGTCATCACACGTCTCTCCGTGTTCCTGCTGTAGATAATACCGTCCAGCAGCAGGAGTGGGAGCCCAACGCAGAGGAGAAGGCTCTGCTCAGGGAGGAGTTCATCAGTCAGATGCACCAGCGCTTCTTAGATGGCAAAGACAAGGATTTCAACTACAGGTCAGCCACACCACCACTTAATGGGCATTCATACTATGTAAAGACTGCATTTGTGTTTCACAGACATCGAACAGTGTACTAGTCAGCTTAGAGTGAGCTCTGATGGACGAATCAGTTGTTAAATCAAGTATCACCATGAATATAAATATCTACTGAATCATGATCAGGATATGTGGGGCTTTAAAATAAATAGAAAATGAGGATTTATTCCATATTTTATGAGAAATGCAACAGAAAGATATTTGTTAACATAAATACATTATTTCTGAGTGAGCAGGCCTTTTGAAAATGTTATTGCTGAGACAACAAACATGGTTTTGTTGTTGAATCAAAACATTTTTTAAATGCCTGCTCTCTCAAGTGGCGGAATCTACAGCTTCATTTGTAGATTGTTCACATAATAACACACATGGCACAGAGAAACTTGGTAATATGATAACGTCCAGATTCTATTTTTAACAGTTTAACAGTAGTTGGAGGTTATTAGTGGCAAATTTCAAATGTGAACACATTGCAGATGCTGGTGTCTCCACCACAGTAGCCCGCAAGAGTTTTCAAATATTCTACTAAGGTTAAACATTTGTCCTAATAAAGTAATAAAGGGACAACATAGTAGCTAACTAATAGTGAATTGATGATAATGTTAAAGCTGCTAGCAAAGTCTTTAATTCAAACAGATGTCACCAAATTGTTTGTGTTACTTTTAAAGTGTGTGTGTGTGTGTGTGTTCATTACAGTGAGGTGGATGAGAACCCAGACTACGACAACTTGGACATAGTCAGCAGAGATGCGGAGGATAAGTACTTTGACGACGATGACGAGGAGGAAGAGGAGGTGGAGAATGACGAAGAGGAAGAAAATATGACAGAGTAGTCGCTGGAGTAGAAACAACTGTTTAACACTCAGTGCTTTGACTGAACTGTAAATAATGTACAAAATAAGGATATGTATTCAAACTTTTAATGTTCCACATGAATACAAACAAAGTTGGTAATAAATATTGATTCTGAATCTTTTGCAGTTTGTTTTAATATGGTTTTCTTTTACAAAACCCACAGAAACATCCTCTTTGTTCTGCACATTTGTACTAAAATGCCACTAAAATTACTCCACTTTGCTCAACACTTGAGAAATCCATTGACAGTAAACACTGAGTTGATCAGCAGAGTATAACTCTCCCACACACTCCACCCAGTTTTCCTCTCAGCCTGTCCTTGTCGTGTGTTGTGTAACACTGAACCTCTTATTACCATAATCAGAGGATGAGCCAGGCCATGACTCAATTAATACAATATGCTTATTGTTTCAAATTCAGTGCCCATCTTTTTTTTCTGTCATCCATTTATCATTTTAGTGTTTTGTTTTCATCTTCATCTCATTTTAGAGTGTTCTGCAGAATAGGAAACAAATCTGTTTCCCTAAACTGTACAGACATAAGTATTTATAGACCGCTACTTATAATTAACTACTACTACTGCAATATTTATCCTCTCACAGCCACCACAGTATGGGCAAAGGTCACGAGTCCTTTTCCACTCATTACTCAGGCACACTTGGTTACAGGCCTGATCATTACATTAACACAATAACACAAGGCCTGCCTTGCACTTTATTAACTTTTATAGCTTCAGGATTCAGCAAGGCTAAAATAATTTACAAATTTAGTTCCACAGCAGACAAGACCAAGAGTAAGATCCTTTTTGTTAAACCAGAAACAAAAGTCTCGATCAAAGAAATCTCGCGAGAAGTTCAGTTGTTGCAGGAAGATGAAAGGATCTTTCTCTTTAACAAAACGGTCTGTCTCTGTAGAGATCCTTTCCATAATGTTGTCAGACACTTTGAATAACAGTCAGAGCTTGTCAGTGGCAAAAACAAGCACTTTCAGTGGACTGACTTTGACGGGCGCAATTGCCCCAAAGGATTACATTGCAGCCACTGCAGCCTGGACCAATTCCAAAACTTTTGGTAAGTATTAGTCATTTAGACCCCAAAAGTTGTAAAATAAATAAATAAAAAACTAAAAAATGGCGCCCAGGTTTAAAAATACCGGAGTTTCCCTTTAAGACCGACTCAAATTAAGTTTAAAGTGTTCAGCTCTATAGACAATAAAATGCTTTCACAAACTACACTTTTGATGCACGTCTTTGAGCATGTTGGTACCATCTTTATATACAGTACAGTCTATAGTTGGTACACAGTACCATCATTTTCTTTCATAATGAGTGACAGAAGTTCTGAGAAGTCAAGAGGTCAAGTTGACGTCTGGGTCCATATTCATCAAGTGGCTCAGAGTATAAAGTTGGCCCAAAATTCTGAGAGGGACATAGTTTTGCTCTCACTTTTAAGAAAGAAAAGGTTACCATGTTTGAGGAAAACTCCACAGCTGTCCTAACCCGCTTATTTGATCTAACCTTTATTTGAGCAAACCTGGCCTGGCAGCATAAAATGTTCGTAAAAGATAATTCAGTTCTCAAGTGGTTGTTTTGGTTGTTTCAAGTTTGTAGAAAAAATATCCCTCTGCCCTCCACGGAGGGAGAGCCAAACACAGATGGAAATAATGATGATAAAGTTGACAAATGGCAGTTTTTGACCAGTATTTTACTGCCATTTTAGGTATTTTAAGTAGGTAACCAGTAAACAGCCTCAGTGATCCCTGAGTGATTGTATTGTCCTATTACAATCGTCAGCTTTACAATCAGCCTCCAGTGAAACTACTTCACTTTTTATGTTCCTTAATTTTCTGAGTGTAGTATTCCTCCTGCAACTGCAAGACTTTTAGTTGCATTTTTATCTTCTCTCTCCTCAGTTGATCAAGGTCCATTGTATCCAGATCAGAGCTAGAGGAGGGTCTAGAGGATGGACCCTCCTCCATGTCGGGGGACGGCGTGATGCCTGAGACTTGGGTTATTTGGGGAACCCTGTGGAAGGAAAAATCTTTTATGGCCTTGCATGCAAATTGAGCATCTTTGTTTATCCAAATGATGCGATTGTTAGACCTTACCCTGTCTCTGGCGTCTGGCCAGATGTGGCGGCATCCCTGTTCTCATATTTACACTCATCCAACACACTCTGGGGTTTAGTGGGAAGGCCACCACCTGTACAGTTAGTAGAAAACACATGTATTTAAATTTCAAATGTACTTTGCACAAACAATTAGGCAAAAAAAGAAAAACACAACAAAACATGCAATTACATCTCTTATGGTTTCTGAGAAACTTACTCATTGCCTCTATGCTTTCTTCCTTAATACCTCTCTGCATGGATGATGTGTTTGAGGCAGCATCTCTGGTATTCCCAGTTGCTAAAGGTTGACCACCGGCTTCAGATCTTGACATGCTGTCAAGATGCTCGTCTTCAAAACCTTTAATCCATCGTCTCTGCGTTTCAGGCCCCATCTCACTTCTCCTTCCTTCTTCTTCCTCCTTTCCACCATGCCCTGTTTCTTCTCTCTCCTCCCAGTCGTCTTTGCAGAGGTCAAAATGTCAAACAAATACAAATATTAAAACAAATCCTTGAAACATTATGAACCGTCTTACCAGTAAAGGAACTGTTAATTGATGCTTACTTATCACGTCGCCAATAAAACCTGTCATAGTGACTAACAGCACAGGGGGGGAACTGAGGTTGGTGGTGTGACTGCTGGTTGATCTGATGTCTTGAGTTTCAGGTTCGATGTCTAGGGACGAGGTAGCTGGCACAGATAGAGGTGTTGGAGAATGTCCTGTTTCAGTATTGATTTCTCTCTGTCCATCTTCTTTTCTTTCACTACTTTGTGTGAACTCCTCTCCATTTTCTTCCTCAACACCTCCACCGGTGGGTGGGTGTGACATCTGCGAGGGATCAGTGTGTGTGGATGCTGTGATGGAGGAGGGGTCATCTGTTGCCGAACCGCTGTGTTCTCTCTCCTCTTCATTTTGTACATCCTTGTCCAATGGCTTACACCAACTGTCTGTTCACAAATTAAACTCAGGTTACAGAACAGAATCATTTGAATTACAAAGTAAAATAATACTGTGGAAAAATAATTCTTGACTTTGGTCTGTACATACTGACACACAGATTAAAATGGGACCAACAAGCTGTGCATGTGGGCAGTAAAAGATATGGTATGAGCATCACCCCACAAATTAATCACACTGCTCAAACACTAATAAATTAGTAGTAGGACAATTATTACAATAATATTTACAAACCTACTACTGGATGCTTCATGCCGTTGGACTGACGACCACTCTTTGCCTGAAACTAGAGCACATACAGAATCACCAGAGCACTATTCAGTGGTACGCAGGGATATCGTCACCAACAGAGCAGCACAGTATGAAGAGTGTAACGGTTCCTCTGTGTAGCTGACTCTCTGTTTTATTTGGAGTTAATGAAAAGCCTCCATAAGATGACTTGATGACATGCACAACATGTTACAGTATGTAGTAGTATGTAGTTTCATTATTATTACTAAACAACTTCTGGTTCAACTTGAAACAATTAATACTGCAAAGGCAAAACGCAGCATCTACATATTTGGTCAAAACTGAGCTAAGACCAGAATCATGACTTTCTGACATTGTACCTTATCAGAGAAATGATTACACCATCAAATGTACGTTTTTGGAGAAAAAAAACAGCATGAAAATTTCACAAGAACTATAAAACAGAGGTGAAAACCACACTGCGGTGGCTGCACTCCGGCTAGTTAAGGCTAGCTGGTGAGATAGCCGTAGCTTAAGCTAATTTACCCATTTTATCGTGTTTCCTGGGAATGAAAAATCTATTTTGATGCTCCAAAACTCCTTAACTGAGTGTGTTATACCATATAGCCTAAATAAGACCACAACTGAATCTTAAATCATAATGGAGAGAAATAAGGAACACCTGATAAACTAGTCCTGCTAAATGCTAACTAGCCTAGCTTAGCAGAGTAGCAGTAATTGCCGTCTCTGTAGCCTCTGACTCTAGTAAATTCACATGATTTTATGTGGTTAAGCTACCTTTAAATCACATATTCAAAATGTATTTGATTAAAGATTATTTATTAAACTAGCTAATTAGTTAATTTATAGTTTGCTTCGCTTTCTGTCTGAACACTTGGACACAAAGGTTGAGATAAATGCTAGCGTCAGCATGCTAACATGCCCATAATGTTAATAACATGTATTTTTAGTAGGTATAATGTTGACCATGTTCACCGTCTTAGTTTAGCATGTTAGCATGCTGACATTTGCTAATTAGCACTAAACATTCATTGATTCATTCATGTCATTACTTTTGTAGATATTTGCAGGTCGTAATCCAAAGTATTTGACAAATTAATATTTTGACCGGCATTCATGTGTATAAGTTTCATGGCAATCTGTCCGATAGTTGTTGAGACATTTCACACAAACCATAAACGTGCACCTCATGGTGGCGCTAGAGGAAAAGTTAGGGGATCACCAAAGTTGTTATGATTCATCCACTGGGGACCATGAATGCCAGAGTGGTGCAGTGACCAACGTCAGAGCAACAATGCCATCCCTTGAGCCGCACCGCTGGCATGGCTAAAGCTTCTGAAGTGTACTGAGACATATTACGGAGGAGGAGGCGCGCACACAAAGAAGGAGATGACTCCACTGATTTTCTCCGTCTTACCTCTGGAAGCCTTTCGATGACAACTTTGACTTTTTTCTGCAATGCATTTTCTCGAATTTTCTCAGATGCTGAAATGATCAATTTTGTCCCCCTATCTGAAAGAAGAAGAGTGATGTTCATACATCGACAAAGAAACACTTAGTAGCCTACCATGCTCACATTTATTTCAGTAGTAGTATTTCTACAGATGATGATTCCTGTGGGAAACATCACCTTCAGAAACACTGTTGTCCTTGTCGTTATCAGCAACAGCAGGCATATCCTCATCTTCCATTCCTCCCTTTTCCATTTCATCTTCCTCTTCTTTACTCTTGTCAACTCCTGCGTCTACAACCTCTCCTCCATTTTCAGCCCCTACCCTTTCTTCCTCTCCCTCCTCTGTCTCCAGTGCCAGTTCTTCACTGCCTGGAAGCAAGTCTTCATCTGAAACATCGTCTTCTGCGGACTGTATTTCTGACTCTTTGACAGGGATATAATAATATGTACACTTTAAGTAATCGTGAATTATCACCTGGTAGGTCTAAACATTGAATAAATGTCAAACGAATAATATTAACTTGGCATGCACTCTGCTTATTGTTGTTTTAATCCAATTTCTGGTTCAAGTTTCAGTTACAAGAAAGTGCAGACAAACCTTTAGTGGGGCTCTCTGATATGCGATTGGATGACAGCATTTTCTTTTGCAGGGAGAATAAAGAAAAGAAAATATAAGACTCATCATCACGGTCAAACTTACATGAATTTGTTTTTCAGAATCACTATCACATTGTATTCTGACATTCAGTTACCTTTGTAGTCTCAGTCCCTCTCCTTTTATATCCCTTGGTGGTTAAGGAACCTTGCTGTGATAATAGTGAGAAGTTAGTCAGGCATTTTATTTAGTGTTTGTTCTGATTTTCGTGATTAAAGAAAAGTACACTCTGCATAAAGGACAAAAAAAAATCTTACCTCAAACCAAAACTGCAGAGGTTTATTTTCATGGAAAATACTTGTTTTCCATTTTTTACAGGAGCCTTTCCCCCCGAAGTCCTCGAAGGCAGGGGCAGAAAACCAGCAGCCCTCACACTTGATGCACTCCTCACCTAAACAGAGCGACACAGATTAGAAACAAAAAGGGAAAGGGACGCAAGAATAAGGAGATCTTCTTTATGAACTTCTTTATGAATTATTAAGTAAATTGAACAAGTGTTAGTTTCCGCGTACCCCAGTGCAGCTTCTCTACATCCAGGACGCCCTTTTTGTTTCCACAGGTTACAGGCAAGAGTCCTAGATTTTGCACAAATTGACATAATTGCCACACACACAGCTGACTTTCAGCATATTCCTCAGCGGTACTCCTCAAGAAAATATTGTGAGTGTATTTTTATGTCATAGACAATGTTCTGTAGAGAATTCAGTGCACCTTGTGATACAGATTTTGGTACGGCCGTCTTGTTTTTGAATCTTCATTGTGGAATAATGTTGTCAAAAACACACAAACGTATTATTTGAAAAAAGAAAAATGGACGCTCGATGTATCACATGGCTCTAAAGACTCACTCTGGTTGTTGGTGTTCTGGGTGGATGGGCCTGACTGCTCATTGTCTTCCTCATCTTCCTCTTCCTCCTCCTCCTCCTCATCATCATCACAAGGTTCAATATATCTTACTCTCTTTCTTTTCCTTGGGCTAATTCTCCTGTTCCAATCTTCTTCTTCCTCTTCTTCTCCATCTTTAGAAATGACTCTTAACCGAGTTCTTTTCCATTCCATTCTGTCTTCTTTCTAAAAGCAAAACAAACAAAACAGCTGAATTCTTAGACTGCCGTCACAGCTTTTAGTGAAGTTGTTTCATTCATAACTTTATTCTGTGCATATCTGTTGAGAGGCCTTTTCACCTGAACAAACTTTCTTTGAGGATTTACCCGAGAAGTACAATCTCAAAAAAGAAGAACAGGACTTTTTTTTTTTGTCCTGAAAAGTAGGCTTTCGTCTGCCTGTGTGGCGCAACGGGAAAAATATTTGCCCACCACAACACAGATCCCGGTTCAGTTTGTAGTGCTGCCAATTGTTTTTGGCCCTACGGAAAAAAATTGGCAGCATTAGCAGGTGGGAAGCCAGTGAGGGATCCTGTACACAATACACAATCACAAGAATGATAATCTACTGTCCTCACAATGGCACGGCAGGGTGTATCCAGAGAGTTAATATGTTCTAAAGCACAGTCATTTTTAACACAATGTATTATTGTTATTATTATTATTATTATTAGTAGTAGTAGTAGTAGTATTACAGTCACCCAGCTCACTCCCTACTCTCTCTTGGGCCATATGTGAAACTGATTAACAGGTCTTATGCACACACACACACACCCTCACCACGCCAATGTAAATTAATTTAAAAAACTGTGCTTATCTAACAGGTGCAATACTCGTATTACACCATGTTTACTGTTGGACTTTATTGATATGTCAATGACATCTTTCTATGTGTAATCTATGTGTACTATATTCATGTTTTTTGGGTCTACACTATATATATATATATATATATATATATTTTATCAACTGTATATTTTTATATTTTTAATCTTATATACTACTATATTGTACATTTACCTTTGGATTTTGGGGGTTTAAATTGCCTCATGCACAAGAATATCACATAGATCCCTGTGGTTCCTATGCAGATGACAATAAACCTGAACTTGAATTTCCCACACTCTTTTCCAATTAATAGACTGCTGATCCACATTCCAGACCATTTCACACCCACCGGGAGACAGGTTGCCTCTTTGTCATTTCTTTCTTTGATTTAAAAAAAAAAAAAAAAATACACCATTGCACTTACCAGATTTAGGACAAATTCCGACCGCTGAAATAGTGTGATTTCTCAAGGAAACTTTGCAACGTTCTGTAAATAGAAAGCGCTATTTTTAATAAACTGTATAAGTCTTACATCCAACATCCATTGTTGATTGAGCCACAATGCACCGCGGAAGGCACAAAACTATATATTATCGCTTTCTAATGGCGGTAGATACTTGAGTGTCGGGCAAGATCGCTTCGTTTCCTATAGGCCTACAAAAAAAAACAACAAAAAAAAAGCCGCGCGAGGAGGCGGAAATAGAGGCTGAGTGTCTCAGTTAGGGTTGTAGTAAAAAGTTACTTCACTCATCTTTAAAAGTTGTCCTGTAAATCTGCGAGACAAACGCATGCTTTGCTGCAGGCCTGCGTGACTCGTGGGTTTTTGAAGATCTAAGCAATACAATCTGATGTATAGTCCGTTTACCTCATATTTATCCACCCGAAAGTTAGATCTGGAAGGATGTTGACAGCTAAAACATTTAGACGATCAGATAAGAGACATAAATCCACTCGTCTGCAGATGCATTATGAGTATAGTTTAAAATGTAAGAAAGTAATCCCAGATGCCATAACTGACTGGGAAAATAGAATAATCTATATAGGCCTATGTCCTATATAGGATACTGTACACTGCACCGATGCACTGTTTTATCAATGAATTTATACAATAACACCTTTAACTCATCAGGCATTTCTGGCTGCTGCAACTGCTGCACGGCTCCTATTACATTCTAATTCACTGGCTTACAGCAAACACAGTTCAGCAAACACACACTGCATTATGCAATCACGTCTGTTTATTAGGTCCAGGTACAACTGTATCACAAAACCGCAGTACATTAAAGCAGAAAAACAACTTTAAATTTGTTCAAAAATCACCAGAATAACCATAGGCGAAATCACAAAGTAGCTTCTTACCTCTGCTGCCCCTCAACAGAGGAAATGAAACAGAAAGTTTGAGTAGGAGACACTCCCACAAAATTACTGGATCACCCCAGTGAGGTTCAGCTGACTTTGAAGGCGCACCCAGCAGCAACATGTAACATGTCTGTTAAAGCTGCCACCAGAGGGCTTTCTCTTTTCTTTCTTTCTTATTTTCAGTCACATTAATGAACACTGCAAAATAACCGTGACATACACAGAATAATTTCTTGAGTAAAACATTACATTTTTAATTTCTAGACTCACTGATGAAAAACTTTAATACATACAACTTCAAACACAGTATTAGTAATTATGGACTGATGCATTAAAAAACAAACATGTTTTCTATGGAATAAAATCTATTAATTATTAACTGAGCACCTATTACAGACCCAATAGGTGAATAATTACTAACTGTGCTTCACTGTCTAAATAAGCTATTCAGTTTTCTTAGACAACCATGGCAGTTTTCCTGACATATATGGAAGCTCCATGATGAAAACCCAAATAAAAATGATGATTACCGCTAGAGGCCACAAACCTGGTACCAGTACCAGTGCTAATCCTACCAACAATAGGAGTAATGTCAGACTTTTCCAAATGTTGGAGTACCTCCTGTTCTCCTTCTCTGCATCCTTTCTTGCCTTTTCCTCCTCTTTCCTCCACAGCTCCTTCTTCTTCTCCTCCAGCTCTTTCCCCTGGTGATGCTCCTGCAGCGCTCTCTCCTTGCCGCTGATCTCAGCATTTCTCTCAGCCAGGATTCTCTCCTGTCTTTCCCTAGTCTCCCTCTCCTCTTTGGGATACATGGCTGTGCGGTAATGAGCCCCTCCATTCAGGGCCACCAGGGTCTGGATCTTCGCTATGAAGGTGCTCACCTGCGCCTGGTTCTCCTGGTCCTTGTTGTTGAAGACGTGGAAGCCGCCGCCACACTTGCGTATGAAGTTGCGGAGGTTCTCGTCACTGTCGGTGATGATGTCGTTTATTGTTTTTCCATCCAAACGATCCCCATGGGTGAACAGCACGATGGTGTAGTTCCACACAGTTGGGCCAAACTTTGCTTCGATAAGTGCGTTGGTATCTTGATCTTCCTGAGTCATCCTGCCTACCGGGACGACAAACACAAAGGCGTGAGGTCCTGGTTCCTGGAGTTTGACACACTTCAGAATGTCTCGCACTATTTCATCCTTATTGCGGTCCGTCTCAAAAAAGCCGGGCGTGTCAATCACAGCGACAGGCACATCCTTAACTTTCCCGGTCACATCGACAGGCACATCCTTAATCGTCCCGACCTCCTTTTCACAGTGTTTAGTGACTCTCACCAGCTTCATGTCTGATTTGAACACATGTCGCCCGAAGATGGTGTTCCCACTTGAGCTCTTGCCTACTCCACTCTTCCCAAGAAGCATGATCCTCAAGGGCTCTGTGAAGTCAACAAATAGGGAACATTTTATGACCCATTAGTTTTTTTTTCTTAAATGCTGTTCTTACCGTGACCACCATTATTCTCATTTCTCCTATTAGTCAACACTTTAAGTTTATGCTGTACGTTTCTATGTCATATTGTATGTTTTTTTTATGTTTTGCCCACTTTGGACAAATAATAAAAAAATGAATTAATTTTATAACTTGATATCTGTCTGGTATTAGGTCAGATGGCTTTATTCAAGTGTACAAATAGTGTTGCACTTCCATTGTGTCATTACATTGACGCCAATACATAAGATTTCAGATATTCAGCATTTGTTGCAGATGTTAATGTACAGTACGGGTTAATACACTGAATGTGGTATATGGTGGTGTATGAGCTATAATAAGGTGTTTACTATGACTTTTTCACCCTTTAACACATGTAAGTATTGTCTATATATTTTATTTCAGAAAAAAACATTCATCTATATCATTAAACTGCCAGCTGTTTTAAATACTGTTTACAGTTATGTTAAAGAGAATCTACTATTCCAGTCATATTTACCTAATTAATAGCTAACTGACATCTACTACTACTAGTACTACTATAGTTGTTGTGGATGTATTGACATAACTAAGTACCGTGTAGCTTAGCTGCTTAGCTTAGTGGCTAAGTAGCATATTTACGACAGACAGACTCTGGGGGGTGTGGGGTGGCATCAAAACAGGGTCAAATGAAAGGAATGTCAGATCTGCCCAAATAAAAGTGACTGTAAATAAACAACTGTGTAAAATGCAATATGCCAGTGTGCAGTGATCACAGCCAGAAACAGGCCGTTTGCTTTTTTGCTCTTTTCTTTAAGAATCTGTTAAAAAAAATTTATGAAGATAGCATATATTTTTTATTAATAAAAACTGCCAATTCTAATAAGGGCCATCGTTGACCCACTTACAGTACAGGGGAGTGTACAGCATGTTCCAGTGGCTTACATGTCTTACTAAGGGTTAAAGTGCAGCACACACACACTGTAACTGGAAACGAAGGGATGACTCATAGGGTCTGTGTTCATTTTCAGTTGAAATGTGTTTTTAATCATATAGAGTTAACATTATTTACTTGGCTATTTTAATACGCAAAGAACAGAAGAAGAGTAGAGCCAGCAAAGAGGAAATAAAATGCCAAAACTATAGCTGAAACAGAAACAGGACACGAGGTGATGGGACATGAAGTACCCTGTTGGTACTAAGGTAGCAAGTCAAGACTTTAGTTTGAGTAATATCTTTTACTGAGTTTGCCTTCAGAGCTGCCTTATGGGTCGAGGCTTCAGTCTTGGAAAGCTAATAACTCAGCAAAACCACCTCTGTTTCCCCCTTTTCCTTTTTTCAGACATGCCTGCAGCTGCTCATCATGTGCTAAAAAACAAGTGAGACACGTGACTTAAAACTCCTGGGATAATTAACAAAGTGATAGGCTGACCCATCAAATAAAAGTAAGATCCCTTCAAAAGGAGTTCCGTTTATTTGAAAACCCCACAAAACTTTCAGTTCAGCAACTATAAAGTTTTGTTCCAGTTATTCCAGAGGGCGTTTGTCTTTTTTGGGCGGCTAAAAACACAAAGAGTGAAAGATTTAACAGTTCGTTTTCATACTTACGTTCCCCCGGATCCTCTTGCTCTTCACCAGGCATGCTGTCATGGATCATGTCTGTGTCCGTGAAGCGGTTTCTGCGCAACAGGTCAAGTCCGACTTGTAAAGTTTCTTTGTTCAGATCAGTCCTCTCCCCAGCTTCCTACCTGCCGCTGCCGAGGAAAGTGAAAGTGAAAGCAGAGGAAATGTAGAGCAGGATACTTGCTCAATAGATACAAGGTACACTGGTTTAGAGGTAGGTGTTGGCAACGTAATGTACAGTAAAACTTTGAAACAGTAATAATTTAACGTAGAAGTACAGTGCCTTCATGGTGGGTGACTTCATTCACTACAGTGAATTAATTAATATATACGTGAATAAATAATTTATATTTTAACATATAATACATACATTTGACCATGGATCAGCTTTTAATTTGTCAGAGTCACATGGCCAATGAAAACAAAAGGTCAACTATTAAAAGTGCTTGCACTTTGTACCACCCTATGGGTGTGAAAACTTTAACCGATTAGTAGATAAACAGCGCCATCTACTGGCTAATACATTTTATTGATTTTGAAGACGTCTTTATAGAGGTACACTAAAAGCCTCTATAAAGACCTAGAAACCAGACCTAGGGGTTTAGCTGGGGGGGTCCACACTGGGTTCAGTATCTAAGAGTAGACAAGTCTATCTCACAGCAATACTCGCATGTACATTGGTTGCTGTAATTGTCCGTCCATGCTGGCCGTCAAGAGATACCTTCCTGAGGCCGTTCTAATGAAAGCGATGGTGGGTCAAAATCCACAGCCCTCGTTTTGTGCAAAAATGCACTATAGAGTTCAGCTGAAGCTAATATGAGGCTTCAAAAGCCGGTGTTACACAAATCAAGTGGGCGTGTTGCAAAGTTTTGGTCTTTTTAGTACAAAATTAGTACAAAACGTTTGGTGAACATGGTAATGATTCCTTAAGTTTCTTAAACAATCAGTTTGCCCTGAGCAAATGGTGACATCATTTTGACATCTTTTCATAATAGAACAGCAAGGAGATGTCATAGGAATTATCATTCATGTTACACTAAACCACTCAGACAACATCTTATTAGCTGAAGGTTCAAGGAGAATGTTTTTATTGGATGTTAGTGCAGCAAACCGTAATGCACTAAAATGTAAAGCATGTAACAATAACACCCCGTTTCACTTGTGCTTCATTTAGAAAAGTGAGCAGTTCATGTGATGAGTTCAGGGGAGTAAAACCCTTTTCAGCAGCATTATGGAGCTCAGGCTGAGTCACTACATGACAGGAGTACTAAGAAGTTTTCAGCACGATCTCAGGATGGGAAAAAAAGGTTACACAGCCCCTCCATCACTTCCGATCAGCCAGTCTCTGCAGGAGGGCAATGACTGTGTCCTGTTTGGAGGAGAGCAGCTCCAGGGCTGTGGCTATCCTGCCGAGGGACTCCACCATCCGTACCTCCCTCCTCTCGCGCCTCTTCTCTCTGGCTTCCACCCTGCGGCGAGCCACCCGATCCAGGTAGGCCTGCTCCTCCTGTCGCTTCAGAATCTCCTGGAACAAAGCGGCGCTGGTTTGCTCCTCGTTTCCTTTCTGGTTCTGTCCTTCAGTCCCTGACGTGGTTGTTGCAGATAATGAGGTGGAAATGGAAGAAGTGAGACAGGAGGAAGTAGGGGGGAAAGAGGAGGAGAGGCCGAGAAGATTCTGATTGTTGCTAAGTGGCGCATTGCTGAGGCGAAAGGGTATGACACCTGATGAGAATGATGGGGCTTTACGGCCTACGTAGCGTGATGTGTTGAGCTCTGTGTTACTTGACGAGCCAAGGGAAGGGGAAGTGGAAGCTGTCTCTGTAAAACAAGGTGAGGAGATAAAAGATGGAGATGGCACAATGGTGGCTGGATGAATACCGGTCGTAACAATGTCACTGTTGAGGACGATCAGGGGCTTGAGCTCTGGAGCATTTGTTGGGCTAATGGTCGCTGTAGTCATTGAGGTAATGGCAGTAGCGCTACTGATGATATGACTGCTGATGGCCCCCTGGCCCACTGACTCCACACCACCAGTCGAGGCAAAGTCCCCATTTGGGCGGATGATGGTGGTGGGCTGTGGAACCTGTGGTTTAGCAGCGATCTTTGCCAAAGGACCGGGCAGCGTAGAAACGATGTTGCCACCCTTGTTTCTTTTGTTGTTGGTGATCTGAGTGCCAACAGTGTCACAGAGTGTGGCATCCATCAACTAGAGTGAGAAAAGACAGACACAAAGAGAGAGAAAGGAAATAAACCACCCAGGGTTATTTGTGGCACCCAGATCAGGTGATCGTCAGTTGATCTCTCAGCACTAAGAACACACCCATTCACATGATAGACCAATCCATTCATACACCAGCCTCCATATACTGCTTACTGCTATTAACTGGAGAAGGACCGGGCTTTTGAAACTACAGTATACTGTTTTTCCAAAGAAGCAAATTGCACATACTATAAACCCTTTGAATAGAACTGTAACCCATGTTTTACAAATAAAATCCTTAATCGATAGCTATCAATGACTCTGTCTTCATTCCCCATTTGTAAAACTAGCAATGTAACACCTTAGCTCTTGTTTTTGGGGTTTTTTTTTGGTTTTGTAAAAGCTAAACTCCAAACTCCTTAGATGCCAAGTACAGCACTATGTGCACTGCTTCAGCATGTGAAGAAATCCAAAGCCTGATTTTGGTTGCTAAGCTATGATTGGGCATTCGCTGTTCGAGGGCGGGGTTTAGCTGTTATAGTTAGTCAGTTACATTTGTCTGGCAAAGCATATTCACAACTTTCTAGAGCTGTAAACACAGCCTGTCAGTCTGTATATATTTATTTATATATTAATTTATATTACACTTTGACAAAGGGAATGGAGACCTGAAAGCGGTGCAGAAAGAGGTAGAAAGTAATAGTCTGCAAGTGAGATGTTTATTCTGACTAATTATAACTTTCCTCAAAAAAGCATCTGCTTGCACAGCAATCATCGGAACTTGGTTTCTAGGTCAGAACTCGGACCTGATCCAGTTCCATTTCCTGAGCCAGTTGCAAGTCCAAATTAGCCCCAAAATTATTTATAAACTATAAGAAGCGTCTGATGTTTTTTCCCTGCGTGGAAATAGAGTGCAGGAGGGAAAGACTTCTTTTCCTACTATCAGACTTACATCAAAGAACTCCCAGGACGTTTTAGCGTGCCCCGTCTCCCGGCTGCGGTCTTTAACCCTCTTGTACGTGACAATGAGGTTGTTCCACTTGCGGCGGATCTTCTCGACAGGAAGCACGTGCCCCTTGGAGGCCATCTCCTCCTGGACACTCTGGAAGAGCTGTGAGCGCTCCCGGGTCTCATATAGGCCCCAGCGGCGCCCAACGGCCTCGATCAGACACAAAACGGCTTTGGAGGAGAAATCGGAGCCAGAGGGGAGCGTCTTCTCTGAAGGAGCAGGTGGCATCGCTGAAGCTGGGAGAGGACACAGGTGAACATCTGTGTGGTCACTTCATATGTAGATGGATATGGAGAAATTCTCTAACAGTGATATATTGAAATATATTTAAAGGCCTGAAAACAGATTTTCTCAACCAGCTTCTTTCTATAAGCAATGTTTTTCTCTGCGCTCTTCTCGCTGGTTTGAAGTGGGCGGGCCTTTACTCCCGTGCTCCAATCAGGATTAAGCAACATTTGAATGAGAATCTGCTGACAGTTGTTGGGTTGTTTGGTTGCTGTCAATCAAATCTGATCAAACCACACCCACACAGCCCTACTGAAGCAGAGTTTTTGAGTGTTAAAATATGGATAAATAACACCTAAAGATGGCTGGAAATATATCTTACTGTAATTATTATTTTCTGTTAATTCTATTTGACATATTATTTTGTCTGGCATTTTATTTTATTTCTTGTTTGTTGTTTGGATTGTTTAATTTATTATCATTACTATTATATTACTAGTTAAATGTCTGTTCATTTTCAGGAGGACCCCAGTGAAAATGAGATGGTGCATCTCACGGGGTTTATCCTCAAATAATCTCTAAATTCTGAAATAAATACATTTGGAGCTCCCTCCGCACAGTCAAAAGCAATACATGACATTTTTGGGGATCTAAAAGCAGATTCATGAGGCAGAAAAGGTTGAGAAACAATCCTTTAAGAGCTTGAGATCAAATTAAGTTAGTTTTCGCTGCCACAGAAGTTTTAGCCGAGCGTAACATTGTATCATCGACTGTAAGGATTCTGAAAAGTCTGTCGGCACTAATAAGTTTGTTAATGCAACACAGATCACGTGTGAGAGTTCATCCTTTCTTACACAGAACACTTCAATCTCCTGTGCACCTGTCAATCAGGTGTGCTTGCTGTATGGACTGTGTGTTTTATTTCATTCTGATGACAGAAGCTGTTGCAAGAGCTCACGCTGACAACAATCACAATAGTAAAAGTAAGATCCTCTCACACTGAAGCACTCACCTGGAGCTATCTTCAGGTACGTTTTTCCATCCCCTGATGTGGTGAAGAAGCGGTCTGTACTCACGGGATCTAATGGTGAGACAGACAGAAGACACATTTATGTCATGTCATGATGGAGCAATAGATTTATATTAGGCTAAAACACACTACATTCTTTACTTTATTTTGCACTATAAAGAAAAAAGATAAAAAGCCACGTGAAACATTATTATAAACCATCTCTGCACTCACACAGCAGTACAGGAGTGGTTGTCGTGGCTGTTTGCAGCTCTGCGTCAGCCAGCTCCTCTGCAGTCTGATCCACTCCTCCTCCTCCTCCTCCTCCTCCTCCGCATGCGGTATCTCCGCAGGGCGCAGGCGACTCCTGACTGCCCAAAACCAGCGCAGATGTATTCTCATCGACCGCTTCAGTTTTCACGTGCATTATTGCGACGTCGCTGCTGCCTCCTTGCAGGTTTCCCTCCATGGCTGACACACAGAAACACTGTTTTGTGTGTCAGCCAAATGGAGGAGAGACAGAGAGAGGATGTTTTGTCTGCGCAGGCGTTGAATTGGGAGAAAGTTTGGAGATGGCGGATCTCAATCGGCGATGCGGAGTTCGGCGCCGGTATGTGCTGCTAAAGTCATGACTCCCGCGCGCCAGGCCAGTTATGTGCGTGATGGACAAACGCCACCCCCCTCTGCGTGTTTTTCATGAGGGGCAGAGAAATGGCTGCGCTGTCCACCTCAGCCGACGGATGCGCAGGGCGGCTGCGCAGCTCGCAGCACAGATTTGCTGCTGGCAACTGTGACAGTGACGTCAGCTGACCGCACATCCACCACGTGCTTGCTGAAAAATAAAGCTTCAACATGAGATCATTGTCAGGAATTATTCTGTCTTCTTCTCACCACATTAATAGGAAATCTATGTAGGGAAATACAGGAAATATATAGATTTATTTTCCTGCTGTGTAAAAGACTCATCATGAAAGCAAGTGGCAATATATATGACAATATATAATTAACCTTTAAGAGGAAGGTTCATCATAATAAGGCCATATGTCATTAAAGATGTACAAAAACAAATATTTTATTGTAAAAACAGATATCCCCAAGCAACACATCAGAGAGAGGAAGACAGAAAGAGAGAGCACAAGTAAATCACACTTTAAATACTTAAGTAAAGTGTGAATACTTAAATATTGTGTAGTGGCATGGAAATCCTGTTTGGCATTTTATTTTGCATGATGTAAATGCTTTAGGCAAATACATTCTGACTTTTACAACACATATATTAATAATACATACATTCTGAAGCCCTCCTGAAATGTGGGTTAACATCAGAAAAACATGGCAATAGAAAAACATATAACATATAACTTTTTACTGAAGTTTAAAGTAATAATATTATTAATATATAATGCTGTTCCTCCATTGTACAAACTCTTGTATTGAAGAGAAACACTGAAATATCAAAGATTTGCCTATTTCTGTCACATCCCTAAAGAAAAACATTAACAAGTAGCTTGTACTACTTGAGTAAACAAAACAAACAACGGGAAGAACCTATTTTTTGAATGCACTGTAGTAGAATTACATTATATTGAAGTATATTGTCATATGATGAGGATCATCCCAAAATGACATGTTCACTGTTCACAAGTAGTGACACTCAATGCAATCAAATTAGTTTTTGTAAAAGCTGAGTAACTTAAGTAATTAAGAGTACTCCACTAAGTTAGCACAGCACTCCTATAACGTTGTTGGATTCATGATCCGACAGTAAAAAAAAAAGAAAAAAAAAGAGGATCAAAATCAGTGAAGCAGACCCAGAAATACCATGTTCTTCAGTCGCATTCTTCATCCTTGCCAAAACCCTGGCGCCTACATTACCCACAATGTAACTCGACTGCCAACAGTTCACGCAGCTCCCTCTGCAAAAGGCTTTAAACTATTTTCGCAACAGACTGATGTGTAAAATTGATGGACTTGCCCGTTTAGTCCTAAAGACTTTAAAATTTTTCATTGAATGTGTCCTCTATATGTTAACACTTTGATTTTTCAAATTAAATTTGGTACTGAAAAAAGTACAGAGGTTGAACTGGATCATTTTTGTCTGACTTGATTAGTTTAATTTTCATTTTCTTTCCACTACTGGTAATGCACAACTCCGGGAAAAAAAAAAAAAAAAAGTAAAAAGAAATTTACAATCAAAACTCTATGACCTAATTATTCTTTCTTTATACATTTTCTTGATATGAAAGACATTTATATACAACCTTTTAAATCATTCTGTAGAGAGTGAATTCAAGTAAAAGTCCCCTGCCATCTCTTGATTAGCAATTATTTCTTTTGGGACATTGTAACCAGACACAGAAGGGATATGTCAAAAAATGCCATACCACAAGGCTGTAATTCCCAAGTAATTACATATTTGTAACCTTCTCCCAGTGGCTACTGAGTTTGAAAACTGAACACTGTTTATCAGTCAGCAGCCTATTCACGGATGAACACTTTCTTAAATTCTCCTTCAAATAACTCCTTCAGCCTGTTGCCCATGGCAAAGAATTCAGCATTATCCTGCAAAAGAACATAGCAGTCCTTGTCACGGTGATGTCTCCTAAAAAATGAATCTTAATATTTGATATTGATGATGAAAACCTCTTTGAAAACTCCTGGTTTTTAATGACACTGTTTCTTACCTGGTTGTACGAAGCGCAGTTGGTGAAAATGAGCTGGACGTCGGACACGAATTCTCCAACGGTCTTGTAGAACTGGAGTTTGTCTGCTACGTTGCCCAGCCACATCGGAGTCTTGATCACAGTGGAGTAGTCTTCCAACTGTGGGTGCCAAGCAGAAATGAATTAAACGCCTTTGTGTTTCTGTGATTCCTCCAGTAGCCAGATAATTAATTGCACTTTATTTGATATAAACTAAATAATTGGCGCTATGTTTCATGAATGGGAAGACAGTAAACAGGTGCATGGGAATAGCAAAGAGAAAGACTTACATAGAGGCTTGGGTTTGTAGCAAATGTTTGCTCCTCATCAGCACTGCACAGATACAGGAGGAGATACTGGCAGTCCTGTTGATGGAAGAAAGAAGAGAAGAAGAGTGACGGCAGCGTGACAGGGAGACAGGCATTAACATGTAAAGACCTAAAAGACGGAGAGACAGACAGAGTCACACAGTGTGCTCACCAGCATGCGTTGTGATATTTGGCAGGACATGGCTGCTTCCCTGTCCACCGCATCCCCGTAAATGTACTCTTGATTGGTTCTGAATACACAGAACGTACACATCCATGGTCCGTCCTCCCTGTTCACACACACACACAAAAAAAAAGGATCTGACCATTATCAATCTTGAACAGCATATGGACCCCTCTCTATTTCTGTTTCACTTTAACCAAGTTCATCCCACTGACACAGGACTAGTGTCACATGAGGATTTAGGTAGTGGTTAATGAACTCCCAACATCTGCATTTTGTGAAATGCATTTCCACAGTATTGATGAGGTTTATTGAAAATATTGTTAAAGAAAGTAAATCTAAATAAAAGTATACTCTATTACAATCTCAGGCTTGTATAGTTTGTCATTTAATGCGTTAGTGTTGCAAACCTTTTATTAGTAAATTGAAACTGCGCTGAAAGACGCTTCTTCCTGATTCCAGGAAGTGTTTTGGACACTGCTCAGACAGATATAGTGTCCAGGTTTGGGAGCGCCATCCCAACAATGTGCTGAGCCGCCTTCACCGCGCGTTGCAGGTCCTTTCGCTCGGCGGCTGTGCAGCTGGCATACCACGCAGTAGCGCAGTTAGTCAGGATGCTCTCGATGGTGCTCCTGTAGAAATTGAGCAACAGTTTCTGTGGGAGCTGGGCCTGTTTCAGCTTTCAATAACCATCTACTTTGTCCAGGTTGTTGTCCCCACAGCACACAGCCAGGTGTTCCACCTCAAGCCTGTAGGCCGTCTCCTGTAGGGCTCAGCACACAGCCCTGTGGGGTTCCTGTGTTTAGGATGAGGGTGGAGGAGGTGTGGTTGTCCATGACCCTTGAGCACAGCAAAGAGCCCAGGGGGTCCAGTTTGTGGGGGATGACAGTGAAGTCCACAAATAACATCCTCACATAACTGTTTGGTTCCTCTAAGTGTGTCAGAGCGGTGTGGAGAGCTGTTGTGATGGCATCCTCTGTGGAGCGGATCTGGTGCTTATCCAGATCAGGTGGGATGATGGTTCTGATGTGTGAAAGCACAAGTTTCTTGAAGCACTTCATGGCTATGGGTGTGGGTGATAGTCATTCAGACAATTGATGGTTTTTCGGGAACTGGAATGAGGGTGGAGGATTTAAGGCATGTTGGAACAGCAGCTTGTTGTAATGAGAGGTTGAATATTTTAGCAAACGCTTCTGTAAGCTGAGTTGGGCACTCCATCTGGGCCTGCCGCCTTGCCTGCATAAACTTTCTTCAGGGTGGTCCTCACCTGGTGGTGCTGTACAACCAGTGTCGGCTCTGCAGCAGGTGGGTTGACGAGTGAGGCAGACCCCCCTCTCTGGGTGTCGAAGTGGGCAAAGAACTGGTTCAGGACATCAGGCAGTTTGGCGTCATCACTGGGCAGGGGATTGATGGTTTTGTAGTCAGTCAGTAATGTGATGCCGTTTCACATGCTCCAGGTGTTGTTGTTGAGTTTCCCCCATGCTCCACTGCAGACTTGTTTGTCACCTGACCTGAAAGCTGCATCCCACTCCTTGATTAACGTCCTCACAGGACATTGGTGGTTTATCACTACAAACACTTCACATGACACATAGTCATTTGATCCGTTGTTCATATAAAAATATTTATTAGTGCAGCTTTAAATTAGTGAGTTTTGAAATGTATTCCCTTCATGAAGGGAGTACTGCTTTCACCAGAATAAAGTAGATCAGGTGACATGCATTACAATGTCTACTACAGACTGCAGATTCACACAGGTTCAAATACTAGAAAATCTTTCAGTCTCAATTTAAATGCTCAAAGCTGAAAACATAAACAGAAAACAGAAAAGAAAAATACATAACAGAATACATTTTTTTATGTCTCAGTTGTCTCCTATTTTGATCAAAGCTCACCCTAAAATGGCGTCTTCCACATGAGGCAGGTGACATTTCTGGTGGAAGGAGCGAGGGCACTGATCACACAACACCAACTTTTCTTCTTCTTCACTTTTACAGATGCAACACTCATCATCGTTTTTCTGATTTTTCTGCCAAGACACACATGACAGCAGCTCTGTTAACACAGCGTACAATTACATGAGAGAATGAGAGAAAAACTGAGACTGAGTGAGCAACAAACTTACCAGCTCGTTACTATCTGGTTTGCACAGACTGCAAGTGCACAGCGGTGAGTGGATATTCAAGATGTTTGCCTGAAAGGAATTGCAATGTTTATTGTCACCGCAGTCAGCACCGACCGTGATCATTCCTCCAAAATGCGTCTACACGACGACTGTCATTTTCAGCATTCGGATAATTTTTTATTTAGCAAGGGAGTTAATAAACGGAGCAGCCACAGCAAGCTGTTAGATGAAGAGTTTCAGACAAGAGGTTGCACATGTCCTTCTCCTCAGCAGGGTAACCAACTTTATTATGTGCTGCTGCTCTGTGGAAAACTACTTGCACCTTGCACAGCATGAAATCAGATTGCGGTTGCAATTATTACTGCCTGACTTCTTTATTAAAACAGCGCAAGTTTGTTTGGCTGCACTATAAACACTTACACCTGTTGCTCTATTTACTTTATTTTTTTCACTTATTTTATTGTTTTTATGTTGTAAAATCTTATTTTATTTTATCGGTTATTTTAATATTGTTAATATTATCATATATATATATATAAATATATATATTTTTTTTATTATCCCTCTTATCGATTTTATCGTTTTGTTTTGTCTTTTTATCTATTTTATCTAGTTTTTAGTCTAGCTTTAATTTAACTAAATATTTGTATTATTTTATTTATTTTCATAATTTTTATTTTCTCACGTGCACTGGCCTCAAATTCTTAAATAGTTTTGTTGTTGGTGGTGTTTTTACGGTCTACACTTGCTGTGTCTTATTATCTTATCATCTGTGAAGCCCTTTGAACTGCACTAACCTGTATGAAAGGTGCTATACAAATAAAGTTTGATTGATTGATATTGTTGTATTTCTGACAAAGTAGCTGCTCAATTAGTATTTGCTGTAGTATTAAACCACACTTGCTGTTACCATGGTAAATCAAAATCAATCAGGACTGAAATCTTAAGGATTATAACTTTGAAGTGTAATTATTGCCTCTCTCTCTCTCTCTGATTGCATCACACAAACACACGCGCACACACATTATGACACCACCCTGACCATGGTTACCTCTATTAGGACACTGAGTGGTATCCCCTCCCACGTGATGTCTTTCCTCCAGGAGACATCCGTCGGACATGACGCCTTCTTCATGAACTCCACTGGGGTCATCCAGCTCGTCTCCGTACGAATACTCTTCCCACAAGTCCCTGGTGGTGAAAGCAAGTTCAGAGGAGACACATTTTGCCAGGTTCAGCTGGTTTGTACAAATTTCATTTCACCGTTAACCATAGTGACACATCGGACATTAAACAGGATGTACGGATACACATGTTCAGCTTTTTTTGTGCATAGTAAGATAAAGTTACCTGATGCAAATCGTTTTGTGTGTAAAGTACCAGCTAGAGCTCCACATTCAACTTTGAACACCTTCTTGCTACTGTCTTGGCTGCCTTCTGGCTGCTGCTCAGTCTGTTCCTCCACCTCTCCTTCCTCATCTGTGAGGGACACATGTTGAGAGTATGATTAACATAACCGTTGCTATGAAACTGGGATAGGATACATGTCTAAAGTTAATGCTGTTATTGTTGGCATACATGTATTTCAACCTTGAATATCACTTTGTAGACACCTGAGACATTTGTGGAACTTTCTTTGCTGCTTGACGAAACCTGGTCTTCCTTGTCCACGTCACACTCTTCATCTTCATCTTCCTCTCCCTCAGACACTAAAGAAGGTGAATAGCCATTTTTCTGTTGTTTGTATATATCAATCATTTCTCCTACATTAGCAAATAAGAAGCTCAGTCCAACTGTTTTTCCCCCCAAATATCTAAATTTGAAATCTGAAAATCTAAATTTCATAGACACAGACTTACATTAAAAATAAAATTACATAGATAGATCTTCTGTTATGGCTGCCTGCTTGGCTCTATTGATAACATTAGATTTTAATATTTTAATATTTTATGTGAGGTAACAGATGCTCTTGTAATAGCTTGTGGGGATGCAGCGCTCTCTCGTAAGCTATCAAGAATACTCCATTTACACTCCTGTAGTTTTCTAAAATCAGTGTTTTGCACTAATACAACAAACCTGTGATTAAATGATCAGATGGAAACAGTGATTTCTTGGCCTAGCAGGAAGGAAAAAAAGGAGGATTACGATCACCAAAAACAAGAAGCTACACCACAAAGTCAGAAATGATTTATTTGTGTATTTTCACCAGTTTTTGTTCTTACATTTTTACACCCTCCTTTGTAGCGTACTGGTGTCAGGTGACCTTGCTGAAGTAAAATAATAATTTAAAAAAAAGAAGCAGAAAATAAAATGATTTCACAACAATCTGTCTCTGAGGTGACCTAAAGAGGCACGCTAACATGGAAAATGTTAAAGAAAAGCAAGCTGTGTCACACAGTCTTGTTCCAAAATAAAAATTCCTTTTCAACAGACCTGTATAAGTTTTCCCAGCGGGGTGTCCATACATTTAATGCTCAACTTCCAGTTCTTGGTGCTCTCCTTCCCTGCAAACCTCTCAAATTCATTGGGAGTAAACCACTGTGTCTTGACCACAATGCACTTCTGCCCTGAAACGTTCAGAGGATTGAGAATGCATTAATGTCAACTATAAATCATCTGCTGTGATAGCCAATTTATGTCACTGTCAGAAAATTCCATTCAATAAAATCTGATTAAACAAACTGCTAAGCCTGGTCCTAATTCATTTTTTTCAGTGTTTTGCTTTCCTATTTAGGTGAGACAGTGCTAGTAGTATTTCTTTTTCATTATCAGATACTTCAGTCAGTGAGTTTTACTTTTCCTCTCTGACCTTTAGCCAGTCTGTTTCTGAACAGTATCCCCTCCTGGTGTCCGCAGATCACAGGCAGCTGGAACTTATAGATGGGCCAGGTCCAAATGTCGCTCTTCTCTCCCTTCTTCAGGGGAGAAGCTAGAAAATGTATAAAAAAAAATATTTTGACTTCCAAATGAGAAACTTTCTTTCTTTCACTAAGACATACAGAGAAACATAATTCACAGAGTGAATTAAACTTTCAAGTAATATACAGTCATGTTTACAAAAGTAAAGCATACGTGGGAGGTGACTCACAGAAGCATATTTTCCTGGACTTTTTCTTCTGACTTGGAGTCAACTGAGATGATGGTCCGGCCTGCTCCTCCTCGTCATCGCACACGCTACTACTTCTCCGGTTTCTCTTCTTCTTCACGGAGTTCGCTTTCTTCTCCTCTCCCTCCTCATCTTCTGAAAGCTCCTTCCTTTTCCCTTCGTCTGTCTCTTCCCTTTCCACCTTCTCAGGCAGTTGTGTGTCAAAATGGAAAGACCCTGCAATTAGATTAATGTCCACGGGTTTAGTAAATATCAAGTGCACGCCATGAACAAATGACAGTGAAAGAATGATGAGAAAACAAGTCTGATTTTTTAATCCAGTGATTCCCAACCTTTTTTTGCCTGGTGTGCTTCCTCAGCTAATGTTGTCAATGTCAATGTTTAGGTCGGTTTGGTCAAGTTTGCTTTCATACTACTTGGAGTGGGACGAAGCTAGACATTTCAACCATTTAGCCACTTTTAGCTAACTATTTGAATCATTGTTTATCCGTTATTCTTAGCTAACTATTTTAACCATTTATCCGTTACTTTCAGCCTTTTCACAATTTATCCGACAGCTAACTATTTCAACTGTTTATCCATTACTCTTAAAAAAACAATTTTAAGTGTGTGTTCATTATTTTTAGCTGGACATTTCAACCATTCATCCATTACTTTTAGCTAACTGTTTAGACGTCTCTGCCAGCTCGCTAAGCAGTTTTTACACCCTCTCAGTCGCAACACATACTGTTGCAGGGTGACTCAATATGTGGATATATGGTCTATGTCTAATAGTAATTTTAATACGTTCAAATTGGTTGAGTTACTCCACAATCTTTCCATGTACCCCCTGGCAACTTCTATAAGTACCCCCTGGGGAACAAGTACCCCTGGTTGGGAATCTGTCCTAATCCATACTGATTGATGATTGCAAGCAGAGTTGTATAAATCTGAAGCACTGTGAAGACTGTGAATGTACTTACTGACGTTTGCATATATTTCTTTCTAATAATTTGTCAGGGACCGTGTGCAAAGTACATTCATCACAAGCAACGATAACATCAACATAGCAAGCAGGAATCACAATCGTTAACACCCTGATGACCATGGAAAGGAGAGTCTGACCGTCCATGAGGCTTTTGCGCAGCAGTCGCAGGGTGGGGTAATGGTTGATGATGGTTTCCTTGAAGACACAGCTCCAGAACACTTTGATGTCCTTTGAATGATTTCTCTCCAACAAGTCCAGAACTTCGTAAAGACCTCTTTTCATGTTGTCTTTACTCTTCATGCGACTCACCTTCTGCACACAGACACACACAGACTACATCAGCGAGGACCTCACTTGGACAGTCAATACCACACAGCTGGTCAAGAAAGCTCAACAGTGGCTGTACTTTCTGAGGAGGCTACGGAAGTTTGGCATGTCAACTAAGATCCTCAGCAACTTCTACAGCTGCATTGGTATGGTAGCACTACTGTTACGGCTCGCAAACGCCTGCAGAGAGTGATGAAGGCTGGTGAGAAGATCACCAGGTCTCCACTGCCCTCTCTGCAGAGCATTTACCATTGCAGAGTCCACAGGAGAGCTGCCTCCATCCTCAAGGACCCCACCCACCCCCAGCATGGACTGTTCACACTTCTACCCTCAGGCCGGAGGTACAGAAGCATGAAATGCAGGACTTCCAGACTAAAGAACTCTTTCTTTCCTACTGCCATCAGACTCCTAAACAGCTGACAGGAGTCTATAAACATGGACTACCTCATGTAACTGCACTTTACTGCGTATGCAGCTGATGTTACACTACTCCTTAGTTTGTACAGTTTATATTTCTATTGTATTTCTCATATGCGCTGGTTTTTAATTTTTATCTTTTTATTTATTTTATACTTAGATTTATATTGTTCTGGCGTTCATTGTAGATAGCAAGACAGAATTTCATTGTACAGGGAAACATGTTTCCTTACTGTGCATATGACAATAAATAAATATATTAACACACAGAAGTATGGAGAAAATAAGGGTTGGACGATATGACCTAAAATCTACATCACGATGAATTGTCATGATTGATTAATATATGTACGTAGTTTGTCTTGATTATTGTAGTATAGAGATTCTGGGCTGTGGGCTACTTGATTGGTTAAACGTCTGGTTTTATGTCACTTGTAGTTTTTCAGAGATTCAGACAATTTATTTTTTGAAAATTGTGATATGAGTAAACTTGGATCGGTGAGCGATTCATAATGTCGGTAATTTGATAGGTTCAGTTCATTGCCCAGCTCTAGATAAAATATATATGAGAGGGAAGTGAATCAATATTAAGCACGGCAGTCGATAATCAATTTAGAGAGAATTAGAAAATAATTTATCATGTTGTTCAAAAGGTCCAATATCACCTCATGATTCTCTGGGCTACACTTTGCTCTTTGAAAATAATTCCTTGCTTCTCTATAGAAGCAAGACTGAGATGAAGTTATAGGAGCAAACACCGTGTGTGATTACAAAGTGCATGTTTGCCACCTGTCATGCTGAACAGATCATGAAATAATATTTATTCTGGAGTGAGCTATTCCTTTACACAACAGGCCTGTTGTTTCTCTAGCCTGTCGGTTGACTGGGATTGTGTTTTTGAGGGAATTAAACAAATGTATTTTAACACTTCTTTTAAAGGTAAATGGTACAGTAAAATAAAACTAGATGAACTAAATTCACAGGATATTGGCAAGGCTGGATTACCAACTGGGCAGAGCAGGCTTCCCTCTGGCCCCAGACCCTTAAGGGGCCCGAAGGCCCCAGGTTCACTGTGACAATTATTTTGTGGTATTTAATTAACTGAAAATAAGATAAGATAAGATAATACTCTATTAATCCCAAAGTGGGGAAATTTACAGTGATACAGCAGCAAGCTGCAATAGCAACAAACATCAGTAAGAAAAAGCAAGACATAATAAATAAATAAATAAATAAGTAAAGAGAAATGTGTTTAATACTGCATTAACCACTAAAGCACATTGTAAACTAGAATAATAAGGACCTTGAAGCTGCTCTAATCAATATCTTAATATTAACTTGCAGAAAATTATCAACCAACACTGCAGTAACTCTCAGCTCTACAGAGCTTTACAGCGTCTTTCAGGTCAGGACTTTACTGTTATGGCCCTCAATGCGTTGTTTGGCAGCTGTTTTCAGTAAAAAAAAAAAAAAAAGTGACTAGCTGGTGAACATAGTGGAGCATTTAGCAGCTAAAGAGCCAGATGTTTCCCTCAGGACTTGGTGAAAACAGAGCTGAAAGATGTGTAATAAGCAACTGTTTGCTAACAAGTTTGCCATATCAACTTAAAAGGTGATAATATGTCAGTTTTTACAGCTTGTTTCTGCTGCTCCCAAGTGGACAAAAGAAATCTGTTAGTGCAGGTTTAAGGCAGCATTATTACCTTGATGTCCCATCTTGAAGAGGGGCCCTGAGTCAAAATCTACTTTATTACTTTAATGCTTACATGGTGCATTTTACTAAACAAATTACCACAAACCAATTTCTAATCAATTCTAATCAAAAATAAATGAATGCTTATTTATTACATAAAAGACTGAGAGTGGGCGAAACAGAGGGGGTCAATCGGGGCCCACAACTCATTTTTGCCCCAGGGCCCCCGAGTGGGTTAATCCGGCCCTGGCTAGCTTCCTGATTTTCACTGCTGAAATCAGGGGAGAATTCTGATATCCATAAATGACTGATTTATATTTAAATAATTATACAGTAGCTTAACGTACACACTGAAATAGATTTAGTTCATGTAACTTGGTAAACACTGCACATGGACCGATTAGGAAATCTCTTGCGGACTTTGTGTTGGATGCAGATCCCGCCAGCTCTCCCTCTAGCGCGCGATTTCATTTAAACGGGGCCCGTATGAGGAGGGCGGGGTATGTAAAGAGGGTAATAACAAATGCGTAGCGTTTCCACTCGAGTGCCTCACCTTGTAACTGTCCTCCGGGACCAGGTTGTGGTCCCTGAGCTGGCTGAGGAAGGTGTGCGGGTTCTCCATGCAGGACATTTCTGTTTTATGACAGTGGAAAAAGCGCAGCAGTTCCTCAGGCTCCAGGAAATCCAGCGGGTCCATTGTTGGTCAGTGCAGCCACTTCCCCACACTTCTCTGCAAAAAAACACCAGGTCCAAACGCTCCAAATGCTTAGTAGATGTTACATTAAAGCTATGGCACTAAATAAAGCGCTTTAAAGAGTCTTGCTCTCTTTTTAACTCGTTCTAACATGCAATAATACACTTTGAATAAGCTGCATCAGAAATCAAATCAGTGAACAAGTAGCAGATTTAACGATAGGCGCAAGTATCTCCATGTTCGATCAAAGCTTCTCTCGTGGATCTGCACATCCGCAAATGTTTTCTCAGTTCCGCTTTCCGGGCTGGACGGCCTTCCAGTGACGTTTGGAAAGTGAAAGCTTTTATTTTTCTTTTGGCAAGTCGCAGTTCTGGTCAGCGGCGGCAGGGGGCATCATCCACTACACAGCGTTTGTCTCAATCCTTTGCACCATTACATCTCTTGACTTGTGCTTACAGTTCTTTGATGTTTAGAGGTTTGAAATGACCTGAAATACTGAAAAGCTATCAGTCCGTCTCGGGTAATATGAATTCAAGGCAAAAGTTTATGCAAATGTCAAAATGTATTAGTAATTTTATCCTCTGGATGTCAACAGAATATGAGGTGGCACGGTTCATTCATGAGAAACTTGATGGAAGGGTTAGGGGTAGGCAGATGTGCAAAGTTGTCAACCTTTGGCTCCCTTTTCACCAGCTTTGACCTTAACGCTATCATGATACGCTTTTATATGCAGACCATGTGACAAAATCATTTCGACACACATATATGAGACAAGTATGTAATTTATTATTCTTTTCTTCAGTCAGGCTGTTGATCGTAGTTGTGATCATATCCTTCCAAGTCGTTGTAAATGACGTCCTTGTGGTGATGCTGACAGGTCTGCACCACCTGTAGGACGGTTGCAAGGCGTCGGTCCAAAGCAGAGAGGTGTGGTTCAGAGAGGAGTGGGGCCACGCTAGCCAGAGGATCCTGGACCAGGGACTCCCGCATGACGTCACTCAGACGGAAGCCAGGGAGGGACAAGAGGCGTAAGCGGAGGAGGGTGGAGCGACGGATCCTACAAGTGTGGGTGGAGAGCAAGATTTGAAAAGCTATTAACACAGGTTTCCGTATCCTCTCTGGGGCCTTTAATTAGCTGCACAACAATGTTAACTGAATTAAATGTTTTACGTCTTGCAACTTTATCCACTCTTGAATGACATGACAGTTTATTTCACCCATCTTTCATTTTTAAGTGCAAGTCACTCGGTGAACAGACATCTTGCTGTTGTGTTTTACCTGCAACACTGTCGCAAAGGAATTAGAATAGACGGCTCATCCCGAGAGTGACGCCCAAACCTGGAAAACATTATCAACAACATTCAGTCAGAAGAAAGTGTAAATGAAATGATGTCAGAGGTGAAACAGATGTTGCCTTTGGCTGCTGCATAGAATAATGTGTTAAGTATTTGGCTGTCTGACATGAGTTGTTACAACATACTTAATATAAATCACTTTTGCTGTTGCTTCCACTTTAACAACGACATTATTCATGGTACTCACGCCCGTCCGTGATCCAGATGCAGCAGAAACGTCTCATTGCCAAATTTCTCAAATGTCTCATAGTGATGTCTGTCCATGTTGCCTTTGAATGAAAAACATTCGAGTTTATTTTAGACTGTGACTGAGACATTGTGGTAGAAATGAAAAGAAGACACATAAAGTTAATAAGGGCATATATTGATGAAAATCCATGATACACCCGAGAGCATTAACATGGGAGATAACACTCTTATTTACTCATTTATTTACACATTTTGAATGTTTATCCCTCCTCTCTTAAAGGAGGACATAGAGGACAGTGACCCCCTTTACATTACACTGACTACAGGGTTGAGTTTAAACTGCAGAGACTGACTCATGAGGAAGTCCAGCACAGCCATGTCTATGAGATCCACCAGTCTGGTGCCGTGGTTGTAAGGAGGCGTCTGTTTCACTGTGTCACAGTAGGCCGGGTCCTTCTCCCACCTGGGAACAACAGCGCAAATGAAGCAGAAGAAAATGCACACTGATGGGCCACAGTGATAACATTCATTTAGAACAAAGATTTTTAGTTTGAATGTTTTTTTGTCACTTTTTGTCATTGTTAAGCAGGATTTGTGACGGGGATCGTTGATGGTGGCTAGTGCTGCCCATGCTAACTATCCATACTTCATCTTCATGGGAGTTAATCTGAGAAACAATTTAAAATGGCCTGTTGGCCTCACTTTGTGACTTTGGCCGACTGAGTTTCAAGTTAACAATTTACCCGGTGAAGATACTGAATATATATTGAGGCAATAAACAATGTGCGTCTGTGCCTCTGTGACAATAAGGTACAAAGTTAAATAAGCTCATGTTGGTTACAGAGCCACAGCCTGATAGAAGCAAATAGATTATCAAAATACAAATAATAAAATAAAATCCACCTGAGCTGAACAGGAAAGCAGGGGGGCACTACAGACTGTAGGCTGATCTATTGGTAGTCTTCAGCCTTTATCACAGCTTAATATAATGTTATTTTAGCTCAGTAAAGTTTTTAGTTCACTATTGCTTTGTTGTGATCCAGACACATAGTCACAGTAACCTGAGCTCCCGCACACATACATCTGCCTGAAAATAAACTTGCAAGGGAAAAATGTCCACATCATCTCTAATAATATGCACATGGTCCTCCAACAGCCTGAAATTGGCTCATCAACAATCACACTAATACTGAGTTCTATGTATTGACACCAATATTGATTACACTGACATTATCGCTTGTGTGTTGGCCATAAATTTAACGTTGTGTTGCAGTTCAGACCACTGGAGGGCAGTGAAGAGTCATGACTCCACATATACTCATCTCAACTGTGAACTCCACCAGCGACATGGCAGATACATTACAAACAGTTTCTGTTAAAACTCTAAAAAATAAAACATTTAAAACAGACAGAGGAGTTTCCAATACTCTGCCCACCACCAAGTGTATACACATAGGTGGACAAAACAAAGGTGGTAATCACTGCAGCGCTGTTTTCTGTTCATTATTAATACATGTAGTGCAAACATTATGACACCCACTGAGCGAGCTTGGTGCGGCTGTAGGAGCGTCTCCACGGTGACCTCCAGGACCTGCGGGGAGCTAGGGTGAGGTCAGGTAGCATGGCAGCCAGGGAAACCTCCAGTACGTGGGGCTGACCGCACACTGGGTGCTCTGTTGAACAGTAGTATTCACACTGGCCGTAGAAACACACGTTCCCCACTAGACGCAGTCAGAGAGACGACGACTTGAGTTAAGCAGTTTGTACGGACAGCATATGCTAATGTTTGGTGTGACTACTAGGTTTGGGTGCTTACTGACATACATGCATGCACACACATACCAGGGGAAGTGAAGAAGGTCCCGGACAGCCTGTGGTCCGTGGTGATCTCTCTGATCTCTGAGGTGACATTGAGGAGTCGACCGACCACTGGAGGGATCCTGTTAAAGCCCAGCAATCTGAGACAGAACAAGACAGACAGGTGGCAACAGACACAAACATTAACAAAACAAAAAAACAAAAAACGAGGGTAAAGACAGAGAGAATCAGCCAGAATAGAGGAATGAGTTGAAAGAAGAAATGAGAAAGAAAACAAGTAGATAGGTAAAACACTAGTGCTCTATTATTCTTTTCAATTTACACTTTACTGGCATCCCTGTGACACAAGCTGTACAGTAGCTTCGTGAATAAATAATTCCAGTGCTGAACCAGGTGTGATCTGGTGGTTACAGACAGGTCTGTCTCCCCAGCAGGACACCTGCTGCCTTCTGACAGAGTGTGACAGACTCTGTACCTGTCAAGGTGAAAGGCAGCGATCTCTGCGTTGTGTCTTTCAAAGTCTGAGAAGTAGAAGAGGTTTACGTCCGTCTCTGCATCTCTGGATTGTCTGTGCGACAGAAACACACACAAACACGAATGCACAAGGCTGCATGCTGATGTACTTGAAGTCTAATGGTACAATTTTGCTCTGCTGTAGTGTGTTGTTTAATGAAAAATGGGACCTCTAGATCTCTGTCCAGCATAACTAAAGTGGAGCAACACAAGCACTGTCGTATTCAGTCAGTCATGTATGCTTTCAGTTACAGTGGTGTCTTACTTCATGGGTTTCAGCAGAGCTTGTCCATAGTTTGAGAACGAGATGAGCAGTTTGAGCTGGGTACCTCCTGTCTTCTGAACTGAAAGATATGCACATAGTGAATCTGGAGGGCGCATTAATAATACAAACAGATCATTGCTTACTCACTCACATTATGACATGTGTAAGTCATCATTAGAAACAAATATCACACACTTGGTATTAGATTTAAAAAAAGATAAGTGTAGTAGTTACATTAGCACTTGCACTGTGTTCAAAGCATTGCAGTACATCTGTTTGTCCACCTTGTGGTGTATTACATAGTTAAAGCACCAACTGCCACTGAACCCTACATGTGGAACACTACTGCAATAAGATCTGGGTAAAAATACTTATTGAAATTGATTTAATTAGTTTTATGGCAGCATTGTTTAGCAGTTTTATTCTCCTGCATTATTTATGCAAAAACGTATGAATCACAAATCAAATCATTTTTGTCATCTTGAAGGTCTCTTTGGTGACAGTTTTACCCTGCAACACATAAACTAAGAACTCATTGTATCATGAGCTAGTTTGCAATTAATTTAAACTCATTTTAGCACCACTGAGATCTGTAAATTGGACACCAAGACACTGTTGGAGTCTTTCATCCAAAAAAAAAAAAAAAGCATGATCCACCTCACCCACACTACAGACGACTGGGCAGTGTGAAGGAGTTAAATCAAAGCAAGGTTGCAGACATTCAGAAGAAGAGACTGCTTTGGCTGTTGCCTGCTGTGCTTATAAAAAAAATCTAAAGATATAAATCAAACCCTCTCATATTTATTTATAATACCTGTTTATAACAATGAATATTAAAGGAATATGTATATGAATTTGAATGTTTAAAGATATTACACTGCGGTGAGTGTTAAACATGAAAGAAAAGGGGATGACACAGTCACAAAAAAATCAGCCTGTAGCTGAGATTAGTGCTTAATCTGCACCGTATAACACAAATCTGTATGCATTATTCATTCTGCGGCATGCTGAAGACGGGGACAGGGTGCCTGAGATGAGCAAACACAAAATGAGCATGTGTTGCTGCAAGTGAAGTTGTGTGCCTGTGTGTGTGTGTACATCCAGTGTGTCTGTGTGGTACTCGTGCACTCGGGTCAGTGTGTTTTTGTGTGAGTGGGTGTTTAGATAATGTAAGTTTGTGGGAGGATTATATTTATGACCCCACAACAAAAATATCATGTGAGCTGCAGATTTAAGACGTTATTTTTTATAAAGCATCACTCGCTTTTTTCTTACAGTAATGTCTATTTGCATTTCATTTGACTTTGTATTTTGTGTGTGGGCGTTGGTGTCTCTTTGGGTCTGAGTGTGTATGCAAACCAAAAGGAATCACTGCTTCCTTTTGTTTTCTAAGTTATCTAATGATCATGGTTTAGTCCAATACAATGTACTACAATCCACTACACCAACAGCACTTAAACTATAGCTTTGTAAACTGCATACGGTCTCAACAAAAATTTAACATTAATGTTTTACTGCAAGGTTTTTAGATTGCAATATGCTGTATGCGAGTGTTCATGTTATTGTGTCCACCATCCAATAAGTGTAATACAGTCAATTTATGGCCTACAGTACATGCCTCCTCATCAAACATGTGAATCCTCCTGGGTTTAGTCTTTTATTCTTTTTCCCCGCTGTGGGACAACAAAGGCTTATCTTATCTTAAATGTACTCTGTGATTTCACTGTGTGTGAATTTAAAAGTTATGTGTACCTAAGGATCCATCATCCTACATGTGTAACTGTGTGTGAATGTGGGTATGTGTTTCTAAAAATGTAATCGTTGCTGTTCTAAATATGAACTCTCTGTGTTGCCTCTGGCTCTCTCACAGACTGGCTTGTTTGTATAAAGGGATTAGAGTTAAAATGAGAAAGCAGCGTGGTTGTGACTTTGTAATGTGTGTCAAGAGGAATCCGAATGATCATACTTAAATTAAACCCAAGCACTACTAGGACAATTCAGGGTAAAGATTGGGTCAGTTTCTAAATTTAATTTTGGTGTATTGAGCAACGCTCTGAAACAAAGTACTGTATTTTATGAACCCAACTAGACAACATAATGCGTAAAACTAGGACAAATACGGGCATGGTGGCACTGAAAATGAAAAAAGTAAGAGTTAATTTAACAGTTATGTAGATGAATTGATCTAAAATAGATTAAAAGTAAACTAGACTCCACTTATATCACATTTCCTAATAACTGGCTCCTCAGGCTGCCTTGTTTCAGTAACAGAATACAGATCCAGATCTTTAATATGTTAATGACTAAATTAAGTGCTTTCACATGAGTGGGTTGCACAGGTTTTGGCAGAACATGGATAATATTTAAAGAATCGTGTCTGCAGTATGTTTTTCCAAATATTTTTCACAAGTGTGCCAGTGAGAAGCAATTCTGTCTGGCTGGCACTTCAGGATGTATTTTTAGGAACCGAAAGATTAAAAGGAGAGTAATTAAATGGCTGGTAATTCTTCACCACCCTCCTCTAACGCCCCTCCTTTGTTTCTGGTGGCTTTCCCTGGCCTTTTCCTTTCTTCTCTCTGTCCTCTCACCTGTTAGCCCCGCCCCCACCCCCTTATTTGCTCACCAGCACCGAGGATACGCTGCGTTGCCAAATAGTGTGCCAGCTGGGCCAGGTTGGGATCCTTCCTGTTGTACAGCTCCCAGCGAGAGATGCCCAGGTGAAACCGTAGCCATGGAGGGTGGGTCTCCACGTCGCTCGTCCAGTTGACTTTGTCATAGCCTTCCTCCTGACTGGCACTCTGCCTTCAGGAAAGGAAGTGGAGGAGATAAATATGCAGAACAGGCTGATGAAGGTTAGGCCTACAGTCAAGCTGAAGTTCAGAGAGTTTGTTTCAGGTTGGCTCTGAGAAATAAAACAAGCTGTAGGGGTAAAATGTTCTGATTTTCTGATTAGCACATAACGCAAAGTAGCTTATTGTTTGCTATTTTAGTTTATTGTGTTAGCAAGCTACTGTAATACTTTCTAATATATCTTTGTTTTTTCCAGAGCGCTTGTTGTTTGTTCTTGACATATTGATTGATCTATTTTCTCCCATCTGTTTCACTTACCACTCACTGTCATTATTGATGGTATCTTCCCTCTCCTCTTCCTCACTTCCCGTATCTCTTGCATCTTGATTTGTCTTCACCCTCAGCAGCCAATCATCTTCTTGCAGCTCTGGGCGTGGCAGGTTGTACAGCAGGTGCTTGAACAGCGCCTCCAGCTTAGAACGACCCTCAACCTTTTGAATCACTTTTCCAGCTCCAATCAGTTTCTTTTCCCTCTCAGTGGCATCGCTGAATGAATTTTTCTCTTTTAAGGTGTTGGCATTCCGTTTGTTGTGCTCTCCTTTCTGGGGGATCGTTGGCAGTTTATGTGAGGAGGAGGCAGCTGAAGAAGAGGAGGAGTGGGAGACACACTGATGGTGCTGAGTGTCTGTTCTTGGAATGGAGGAAGAGGAGGAGGTGGGAAGGACACAGGCTGTCTGGAGCACAGAGAGACAAAAAAATGCCAGAAGGAGGTGGAGCGCGAGGGACAGACACGCCAGACCCAGATAGATGGAGCGAGTGGATCGACCCACGTTCTGTCTTATCATGCTGGAGGAAGCAGAGGCAACAACAGAGAGAGAGACATTTAAAATCCAAACAGACCGTGGAGCCCTGCCAACCCTTCAAACCTGATCATGATGAAACATTTTCTGAGAATTGCATTCCACTTATACACACACAGGAGTAGACAAAGTAAGAAAAATACCACTTTGAAATAATTGAATTGCTCACAGGCTGCTGTGAGATAGGTCATCTTTAAAAGAGACCTTACATTTGACCTGATAATGCAGCTACATGAAAAGTTAAGGGTTCAGCAAAGTTATTACATTTCATCCAGAGGGTGCCATGAACGTCTGAACCAAATTTTATGGCAACCCATCCAATAGTTGTCAAGACATTTCACTCAAAACCACAAGAGACAACTTCATGGTGGCGCAAGAGGAAAAGTCCGGGGATCACCAAAGTCAATAGGCTTCATCATCTGGGAACCACAAATGTCTGTCCAAAATTTAGTGTCAATCCATCCAGTGGCTGTTGAGGTACTTCACTGGATAGGTTACGTTATTGACCTGCTGGTGGTGCTAGATGTAAAGTCAGGGGATCAACAAAGTCATTAGGATTCATCCTCTTGGGACCATGAATGTCTGTACAAAATGCCACCGCAGTCATTCCAGTAGTTGTTGAGACATTTAACTCAAAACCACAAATGTGAACATCATGGTGGCGCTAGAGGAAAAGTCAGGTGATCACCAAAGTCAGTAAGATTCATCCTCTGGGGACCATGAATGTCTGTAATGTTGTGACAGACTGGCATTGCCATCCATAGAGCTACGCTGCTAGCATGGCTAAAAACAACAAAATTACAGCTTCAAAAAACACCACAGAACACAAATTCACAACCTCTGTGACACAGTCTTTAAAATTAAATGTTATGAACCAACAGTTTTTGTTGAACACCTGTTGGAACACAATGGAAAGCAGAAAAAATGCTTTAAAATGGAGCATGGTATTGTAAATTGCTTTTGGAATGGAAAAATTTGATACACAGTGTAATCAGACAAATCACCGACTGCTGTCAGTGCTGAAACATCTTAAGTATAGGAGCCACGTTGGTAGGAGCATTTAGTTCACTAAATGTCTGCATGGTTGTATAACTTTTAAAAACGATAGCACCATTCACAAAACCCAGTGGAGCGAACACAGCTCCCATACTACCACAATAACATCCCACTTTTAAAGAAATTCAGCAGCCGTTTCATGATCATCAGGATGCAGTTAAACACCTGTTTTGCTCTCCTCAGTTTAAACATAAGTGAGACTTTATGGGACGTTTAGGAACACAAGTGTGAAGTACATTTCTGCATCCGTATTCCTCAGCAAACTGGAGGCTCTTACTACAAGAATGGAACAATATGGAACAGTATCCCAACAAAGCACAACACGCTAATAAGCAAAACATTTAGAAGAATTAACACTCCACTTATTAATATACACTGTCAGACAGACAGGTGGATGGGCAGAGAGACAGGGCCCCGTACATACATTCACACCCCGAGAACTGTCAGATAATCATTTACATCAAATCCTCAAAGAAAGAAAGCTCACTAAGAAAATCAATACATTATTGAGCAACTTGCTGCTCCCAAATTCCCTGTGTGGACCAGCAGGCTGGAGGAATTACTTACATCTCTTCCCCTTCAAGACCTTTTTTCTTCTCCCTCTCTCTCTGTTCCACTCCCCTTCCTCTGTTAATGAGGTAGATATTCAGAGTTCGGTGGCATTTCTACCCTTTCTTTTTTTTTTTTTTTTGCCCTGTTCTTTCCCAGGAAGATTGCATATGTATGTTTGTTTGTTATCAAGCGGCCACTGCAATCCAAACAGAAGTAAGAGGACTGGCATGTTGCGGTTGCGGTGACCTGTGTCTGCGTGACCCACAGTTAAGAGGAAGGGAATGACAATATACTGCCAAATGATCTTTTAGTCTGCCTGGATCAATGCAGGGTGGGTGATAATGGTGGTGCTACGCAGCAGTCCTGTAGGGCTAACTGACTCAATAATAATCTTAACACAGGTGTGGTAGGTCAATGGAGTAGCCCTAGAAAAAGCTAGCTTCCATTTTCCTGTCTCTAAAACAATAGTTTGACATTTTGGGAGTTTTTTCTCCCATTCTTATGCTAATGATTTCTGTCCCATGTTTGACTTTTTTAAGCAGGACACAATGTGGTTTGTGTTCATTTTGTGAATTCATGGAGGCTATTTTTATATCAAGCACAATGGTTTACTGTAACTCTCAATGAAAATGTAGGAGATGTCAAGAGCAGTGAGCTGGATCTTCCGTTATAAACTGTTTGATACTGGTAGCGCATTAAGGTGCACACAGAGAAACATGCAGAGTGATTTATTAATATTCTAAAGGAGCCCAGATTAAATCAAATATTCATCTCTTTAACACAGTCTCTCTTTTTGTCTTTCTTTGAACCTGTCCCCACTTCTTTTCTCCCTCCCCCCTTTTATTATAAACCCTCCATTATAATCTCCTGCTATGACTTTAAATCCTTCTCTCTGACTTTCAGTATTTTCCGTCCTCTGAGGGCTGAACAATCGCTCTCTCGCATACCGCCAATTAGCCAACTATATGTTTCTGTTAATTAGCTAACTTTGCTCTGAGAGAGAATGTATTATGTATGTTGCAGCAGGTCCCAGTAGAATTGGCTGATGTTTTTCAAACCTGCGGCAATATGCAGTGGGATGATAATGCAGCCTCTGAGAGTGTTTCACTACAACTGTAAACAACTGTTAAATGTCACAAATGAGAAAGAGAGGGAGAGAATACATCCCTTGTTAGATAAATATTACACATTTGAGTAAATTAGGAAAAATCAAACAGCATGACAATACCAATTTGTCTTAATTATTCATGTTGATGGTCTTTGCAGCTGTAAATTGGAATTATATAACTAGACCTATGGTTAAGGGGTGTCATAATGGTGTCATGACTCAATACATTTTCAATACAGCAAATTTAAGAAGTGTCTGAGAATGTATGTGGATATATTGCAGTGTTTGGAATATAGTTGTGCATATTGTTTACTACATGTAGTATAATATTAGGCAGCGGTGTACAATATTAAAAAGAGTCTACAGCCACGCTAACAGCTCTGCAAGGCTGTACTCTAAGCTAAATTCTAACATCAACATGCTAATACGCTCACAGTCACAATGACAATAATATCATGCTGACGTTAAGCAGGTATAATGTTCACCATCTTAGTTTAGTGTGTTAGCATGCTAACCTTTGCTAATTAGCACTAAGCACAAAGTACAGCTGAGGCTGATGAGAATATCATTAGTTTTGCAGGTATTCGGGCATAAACCAAAGTATTGGACAATTTTAAGATTATAAATATCTGTTCAAAATTTCATAGCAATCCATCAAATAGTTGTTGAGATATTTCAGTCTGGAACAAAGTGAGTATTTACGGCAGCAGGGCTGTGGGAGGACTGACCCAAAACAATGGTAATGAAGGAACAGTGTGGCTCATTGGTGTGTTTTTAATAGGTTTTGGACAACAATGGCAGAGGCAATACAGTCTTGTAACACCCCAAGACTGAGACCCAAGTGCAAGGATCACTCCAGACAAAGGTAAAGTTCCCAACTGAAAGCCTTTACTGGCAAACAATGGCAGAATGTTCACAATCACGGTACAATTATGGAGCAGGCAAAACAGGTCCACAAAGGCAAGCAAAGTTCCAAACCGATAGCGTAGGTAATCCGGTCCGACATGGGGCAGGCAGAGGCAAAAGTCCAAGAAACGAGCAGGAGTCCAAACCAACAAAAGACTATACATGAAAGTACACTGGAAAGCTTGACCGGTGGGTACTAAGACAACCTGACAACTAGACAGGGGAATGACTGAGCTAAATACACAGGCAGACTGATGAGGAGCAGGTGGGTAATGGAACACAGGTGAGCTTAATCAATACTGGCGGGAAAAGCACAATGACAGGAAGTAAAGCATAACCTAGAGAGCAGTGAATAGTCCTTTCAAAATAAAACCGGAAATAACAGGGGACTAGATGGAGCGTGACAGTTAGTAGGATGAATTCATTGTTGGTTTTGGTCTTTTTGTGGTATCTGTCTCTGAACTTACCAAAATAGGTCTAATAAGCAAAAAAACAAAACAAAAGATCATATATAAAATCCTTAAAAGACATTGTATAAAAGCATGTTTTAAGACAAGACTTATCAAAGAATACAGACCAAAGCCTATTCCTTAAAGTGTGGACACTGACAGTAAAAGTCACCTTTTGATTTTAAAGTAGACATTGGGATGGTGAGCAGTGCTGGCAAAGATCTTTTAAGAAGCCTCAACTAAGTGTCGGGCTTCAAATGTTGGGAAATAAATGGAGGAGCTGGCTGTAATACTGACAACTGATGTCTGAGTGGAGGACATGCTGTCGCACAGGGCACAGGCATAATGAGAGCTCAAATAGTGCCTCAGCCCAGTGCAAGACATGCAGTATACTTAACTGTAGTGTAGCGTTATGTAATGTGACACCTTATGAATCGCCCTCTTTTTACATTCTTCTTCCTCCAGAGGGAGATCGGAGGTCATTTCAGGGTCAGCTGCTTAACAACAGCCACCAAAAGGAAAGACCTGCGCTTATCAATGAAGGCACAATCCTCCATCCAGACCAATCAATCAGCGCTCAGGATGTCAGATGTTTCAAATTTGTGTGTGAGTCTTTCAATTTTTTTAGAGCCTCTCTCCCATCTTTATTGCCCTTCTCCCATTCACACACACTCACAACACTCACACTCAAACGGCGAAAAACATCCTTCAAAGCGTTGAAGCCCCGTTTCCCTCACAGCAGTTGCAGCTTAATGTAGGTTGCTTGGAAACAACCCAGAATTTGGCACCAAATTGGAGCATGCATGGGCACTGACACTGTTGTGCAAACTCAGGATAATAAGACAAAGTGAATTCAAGATCACATCTGGCACATTAGTGGGAGAACGAGCAGCAGAGGGCCAATTGGATCATGTGGAAGGGTTTAGAGAGAGCGTGTGTGTGTGTATGTGCATAAAATGTGTTTCCTCATGTATTAGTTGTGTGTGTGTGTGTGTGTGTGTGTGTGTGTGTGTGTGTGTGTGTGCCTGGGTGTAAAAACTGCTTAAGAGGCCTTATGAGCACCCAAGGGCGCAGGAGTTTTTTTTTAGGTGTGTGTGCGAGTGTGGAATACAAAAGTGTTTAATCATGTGTCGGTCGATGTTTGAAGTGCTGCAGGCGCCGTATCTCTCTGTGGTTTTCTTTCTCTTTGTGTTTAACCTACAGTATCTGTTTGCAGGTGTGTGTGTGTGTGTTTGTGTGAAATGCAAAAGAAGCGTTTCATCATGTGTTGCCTGGTGTTTGATGTGATGGAGGGGCTCCTTGGTCTCACTCATCCTCCTGCTCCCTCTCTTTCTTTCTCACTCTGTCACAGCTTATCTCTCTATTCCTTTCTCTCATCTGCTCTTCTCTGCCTTCACCTCTTCTCTTGTTTTCCGCCTACTCCCTCTCTTCCTCCCCCACCACCTCTCTCTCTCTCTGTCTCTCTCTCTCTCTCTCTCTCTCTCTCTCTCCATCTCTGTAAGCTCAGAGGCCCGCAGTCTTTGAAAGCATTGACTCCTTTGGCTCCGGCTGCTGCTGCTACACTCTCAGTATGGATGGGCATGAATATTTCATCTGGGGAGAGAAAGAAAGAGGAGAGATGGGGGAGGGAGGGAGAGAGGGAGGATTGAAAGAAGTGGGAGACGAAAGTGAGGGAATGAGCGAGGGAGACAGAAGTGATGGAGGGAAACGGGTGAGAGCAATAGGTACAAATAAAGTCACAGAGGAACAAATGCAAATGGAGAAGAGAAGGAAACAAGAGAGTGACAGGAGAAGATGGAGGGGAGGAGAGGTAAGATAGATGTGGGAGGAGGGTGGGACCATGAGGAGAGAACTCGCGTGGAATACCAACTAGAGTTAGAGCAACAATGAGTTTGATACGCACAGCTTATCTGGAGGGACGCGTGTACTCCTCCATGAACACAGACACGCGGTATAACTCACAGAAACAACACATACATAAGTGGGAAACCATACAAACCCTCTGCAGCAGCCTTCTTGTTTTCCCAGTGGAGTAATTCTAATCTTTGTCATCGTCTACATTTCTTCACTCCATCCATCTTTCACTACCTCTTGTGCATCCCCCCCACCTCTCTCTCATCCATTTCAAGGTGACAGATTATGGGATAATCTAATCCTGCATCTCTCCACGTGGCACAATCTGTCATCAGCTGTAGCTAAGTGTGTGGATCTGTGTTGTACATGCATGTGCATGTTGCTGTGAGGGGAAGTGTGGGGCAATTAGGGGAGAAGGAAAGAAGGAAGGAAAATTAGGACGGAAGGACAGAGCACAGCCCCAGCTTGCCTTTAGAGTAAGACATATAGCGAACACATGAATTATGTAGAGGCTATTTATTATCACGGATTAAGTTGTGGGAATAGCAAACAACTAGCTAGCCGTTGTGCTGAAATAACTTGTTGATATTCTATAGTGTGTGGAGTCTGAGTGAACTGTGGCTAGCCAACCGTAGCATTAACCAATATTTTTATGTTTTTTATGCTATATCATTTTTACTTTGTAACTTTGCCAGTTCATGATAGATTAGCCTGAGGTAAGCTTAGCTCAGCGTAGCAACTTCATATCAATATGTCCGAACCTGTTAGTGTTGTTTTTTTTCACTGGTATGGTTTATTTTATATATATGGTTAAAGGGGTCCTGCAGCCTCCACAAACAGAGGGCTTGTGGGAATCAGATGGTCAGAATCGAAGCAGCAGAGGCTGAGATATCCTGACTTTTAGCCCCTAGTATGACTCCAAAAAACCCTACATTTCCCATAATGCAACTTGACAGCATCTTTAATCTTTCCTTCCTGATAAACACTGACATCTCTCAGACTCCGCACCCCCAGTTTGTAACACAGGCTTTCTGTTATTAATTAATTAAGTCTAGATCCAAAACTGCAATAACCCTGGTGATGTCACTGTGACATCATCAGAGAAGATATTAAACAGGTTTAATAACAGAGTCTTTCTCTCCAAATCAAACTTAACTCACAATAGAATAACTTGCCAGCTGGCAGCACTGTGAAGTCTTAAACTGTTTCTGAGAACTTATAGAAAAGGCTTTTATTGTGTTTTATTATCGATTCTGCACTTTAAGTCTTGCACTCAGTTTTTAAATACTGTGGTTTGTTTTCACGTTGTGTTTTATATTTTCTATGTTCTTGTATTCCTGCTGTTGTCTCGTGTTTTTAATCATTTTTATTCCTGGTATTTTGCTATTTCTGCCTGCCAATTTTATTGCTGCCTGATCTTAAATTTATCCTTTATGTGTGTTTGTGTGTCTTTTAATTGTTTTCCATTTTACTTTTTTATTGATTTACGTTTTGTCTTCTTAACTTCGTTATACTGGTTTGATAACTACTATACAAAAAAGCATTTAATTGACTTATTTTAGCTGCCATTGGGAGTTCAGTTCCCTACCCAATGTAGGAGAAACCAAGATTTTTCTGTAATACAAACCAAGCAGCGCCACGTTACGTAATCAAAAACTAAATTTAAATGCACTTTTGTCCCAGATCTGTGCCGTTTTATCTTTGCAGGTGCTTTTAATGTTGTCAGTCTGCCCCTGTGTCTCAGCTAACCAGCTTTGCCGTTCTTGACTTGACCTGAAGCGTCACATCAGTTCCATTACAGCTGTTCCAAACGCTTCATCTGTTTCTCTCTGTTGTATTCTGGCTCAAATGTCACTCGGTGTCAAAATGGACGCACAGCCAAGCACTGGTCCTGGGGGCTTGTTTCTCAGTAGAGCGCTATAGATGGTAGCGAGAGCAAGATCATTTCCACATAGCTATGGGAGAGGGTAGAGGTCTTCACAGCTTACAAACAGAGCCTCAGGTGGTCTGTGATGAAGCAATATGTAGGCTTTTGAAGTGGATATCTTACAGCAGCATGACACAGTTAGTGTGAGGATAGCGACTCCAGGACTGGCAGCATCCCACGCTGGTAATGACTCTTTTTCTACTTCACAGCTGCACAGTAGTCACTCACCCAGTCTCCTTGGAAGTGAAGTCCTCACTTTAAACACCATCCTAGAAGTTTCAAGCTTCAAACAGACGTTACAATGCAAAAACAAAGTGGAGAGAGACAGAAATAATGCAGGCATATAGTTAAAATGTTAAAAGATGTAACGGGCCATACGGCTCATGACTCATGGAGCTGCACCAGTGTCGTGCTGCTAATACACCTTCGTGATTCTTAATTGATGAGTTTTATTTAGAGTGACTGCGTGGTGGATTTGGAGGATCCATTACTCATGAAGCCAGACTGAAGATGTGGGTTGTGGGTTTTTTTTTTTTTCTTGACTGGAATTTTCAAATACCGAGGAGAAGAGAGCTGAGAGGACACACGGGAGGGGGAGTCATTTTTAATTTTCTCAAGATAAGGTTGTCAGCAAAAAGCCAAGACTGCAAATTATGTGTGTGTGTGTGTGTGTGTGTGTGTGTGTGTGTGTGTGTGTGTGTGTGTGTGTGTGCACGCATACCTGTGTGTGCGTGTGTTTTGTATATCTTTCCACCTAGCAGAAAATTGATTTCCAGCAGATGGCATGAAAAGCCCTCAGAGGACACGGGTGTGTGTTCGCTCAGAAAATATTTGGAGGACAAAACACGGAGACAGATGCATTTTTAAACAGGTCTACTCACACACTAACACACGCACCTTGAAATGCAGCAAGAAGATTGGAGGGTGGAGTGCACGACACATTTATATTTTAGTTGAGGTAATAAAGTAAGTCTCTCACCCGCTCCTCTTTAGCTTCTAGTCTGATCTCTGCCCTGCACACTCACACGGCAGCTAGCAGGCTACAGCTAACAGGTTGATAGCGTTTTTTTAATGTTCTAATAATGTTGCACTTTCACTAGTTTAATTTCCTCTCTGTTCCTCTTTGTTCTTTGTACGTATGAAAGTGGAAACTTTCGCATCGCTCATCCTTCATCATTCCCACACTCCAGTCATCTTCTCACTCCCCCACTCATCTTCTGACACTCATTTGTCTTCACACCACACTTTCATTATCCATTTGTTTCCTTTGTCTTGTTGTTTATGCAGTGTGCAGAAACAGGGAAATAAATGTCTCTAACGATGAATAATGTAAAAAGAGTGGATGTTGAATATAAATGCTAAGAGTGATGGATTGGCAAAAATGTATCAGCTCCAAAACAAACACAAAAAAACCCAAAAACTGCAGGATGAATTGTTATCATGAAGATGTCAAAGTAAAAAGCAAGATCAGATAGCTTCCTGTCTTCCTGTCCAAAGAAAAGGTCACAGACGTGCACAGGCATCAAGAGTTTTAAGTGAACATTTTAAAAGTATAGCGCGCAAAGAGGGAATCATTCGGGATGTCTTTTATAAATAAATGAAGGCACAAAGTGGATTGTCACAGTCTGCGTTTGCACACACACACACTTGACAACGGAGCCAAAGCCCCCTCCTCGAATTGAGTCACATGCCTCAAAAATTATCATGCATCTGCTCACTTCGTCGCAACGGAATTGGAAGAGGTGAGAGACAAAGGGCTGAGAAAGAGATGTAATTAGACACAGAGAGAAAGTGAATGTGTGAGAGAGAGAAAGAGAGAGAGAGATCTGGAGGGAAATGTCAGGAAGAGATTACGTTAGTGTGGAAACTGATCAAGAAGGCCCACGTTGTCTGCTTATATAAACATATAAAACACATAGTTTTGAGGTGTGGTCAAGTAGAGTATGGAGCCATGTTAGCCTCACACTAAAGTTGTATGTAGAGGTTGCCACTATACATTTTGACTGATTACTGGTACGAAATGCTACAAATAAAACAATAAATAAATCCTCATCTTCCCTTAAACAACTAAAACTCCTATTTAAAAATGTATGGTAATATGCAGTGTATTGCTGTAATTGAAAGTTTAATAAATGATAGATAAATAAATCGAATAAATTGTTTACAGAATACAAAGATAAATGTTTTTGTCATTTCATATTAATTGACAACACAATGGATTTTGTGTGTATGGCACCAATATGTTGCTTTTATTAATTAATTTCCCTGCAAGGTAGGTTGTGTATGTTACGCTTCCAGGCAAGGCAGGAAAGACCCAAATGCAGGACGCAGGAGACAGGCTTTTAACTGTTTACTGAAGAAAATTAAGTTCTTTACAAAAAGGTTCTTTTAGAGCGCGACGTGACCAACCATGGGAATGGCAACGATCTGGCAACAAGACCAGGGAGACACTGACAATATATACACAAGAGGTAATGGGGAACAGGTGGAAACAATCGGGGCGGGGCAGACAATCACACAGGCGGGAAACACACAAGGACTGGAAGTAAAGGGACCTGAAACGAGAGGGAAGGTTAGACTTTTCAAAATAAAACAGACACGCCAGAACAGGAAACAGAAATATGACAGACATGAACTTAACACAACCGACGAGACATAACAGTACCCCCCCCTTTAGGACCGGCTCCCGACGGTCCAGCTTGATCTGGGTGAAGCCGATAGAAGTCATCAATTAGGCTCTTGTCAACAATAAAACTGGTCGGTACCCAGGACCGTTCCTCAGGTCCGTACCCCTCCCAGTCTACCAAAAACTGTCTCCCCCGGCCCCTCTTCCTTACCGCCAGCAGTCTCTTGACCTTATAAACGGGACCCCCTTCTATCATCTTAGGCGGCGGTGGAGGCTTGGTGGGTGGCATCAGTGGACTTTCACGGACCGGTTTTACCCTGCTTACGTGGAAGGTGGGATGCACCCGGAGGGACCTGGGGAGTTTAAGTCGTACGGCCACAGGATTAATCACTTTGGAGACTGGGAAGGGTCCCACAAACCTGGGAGCAAGCTTTCTGGTGTGCACATGGAGAGGCAGGTCTTTAGAGGATAACCACACCCTCTGTCCCGGGGTGTACGATGGCGCCGGCCGGCGTCGACGATCGGCCGCTCTCTTCATGCGGGCTTGCCCCCTCAGGAGTATCCGGCGAGTGGCCGCCCAGATCTTCCTGCATCTCCTCACCAGGGCGTGGGCTGATGGTACCGTCACCTCCTTTTCATTAGCGGGAAAGAGTGGAGGTTGGTACCCATGGGCTGCCTGGAACGGCGAGAGACCGGTGGCTGCAGAAGGGAGCGTATTATGGGCGTACTCCACCCAGGTAAGATGTTTACTCCATGACGTCTGGTTCTGAGCCACCAGACATCTCAAGCCGGTCTCCAGTTCTTGATTGAGGCGCTCTGTCTGGCCATTGGACTCTGGGTGATAACCAGACGACAGGCTAACGGTGGCACCTAGATGACAAAATTCTTTCCAAAACATGGAACTAAACTGGGGACCTCTATCTGATACAATGTCTGCAGGAAGACCATGAATGCGAATGACCTGATTAATCATAATCTCCGCCGTTTCTTTTGCTGTGGGCAATTTAGGCAATGGGATGAAGTGAGTCATCTTGGAGAACCTGTCTACCACCGTCAACACTGTCGTGTGTCCTCCAGACGGAGGCAGACCCGTGACAAAGTCTACAGAAATGTGCGACCAAGGCCGATGCGGTACTGGTAAGGGCTGCAAAAGCCCGACCCGGGCCTGCCTCGACGCCTTACTCTGGGCGCAGACAGAGCAGGCAGCCACGTATTCAGCCACATCCCTGGCGAGGGACGACCACCAGAACCTTTGCCGAACCACAAAAGTGGTTCTACTAGTTCCAGGGTGGCATGTGAGCTGCGAGGTATGTGCCCAGTGGATAACCTGAGATCGCCACCCTTCCGGTAACTACAAACGGTTGGGGGGACAACCCTCAGGAGTGGGTACACCACTGCACGCCCTCTGCACATCTTTTTCTATCTGCCAAGTTACCGATCCTACCACACGGTCAGGTGGTAGGATAGGTTCAGGTTCCTTAGCAGTTGGTTCCGGTTCATGCAGACGGGACAGAACATCCGGTTTGGTGTTCTGCGATCCCGGCCTGTATGAGAGGGTGAACCGGAACCGGCTAAAAAAAAGTGCCCACCTTGCTTGACGTGAGTTGAGTCTCTTTGCTTTTTTAAGATATTCCAAGTTCTTATGGTCCGTCCAGACGATGAACGGCTGCTCTGCCCCCTCCAACCAATGACGCCACTCCTCCAATGCCACCTTAACGGCCAGCAATTCCCGGTTCCCGACGTCGTAATTGCGCTCCGCTGGTGACAGTTTATGGGAGAGAAAGGCACATGGGTGAATACGGTTGTCAGTGGCCGAGCGCTGCGACAGGACAGCCCCGACACCCTCGTTTGAAGCGTCCACTTCCACCAGGAACTGTCGCTTCGTGTCCGGTATGGTCAAGACAGGAGCCGTGGTAAAAAGTGTCTTTAACCGTTGGAAGGACTCCTCAGCCTGTGGACCCCACTGAAACGGAACCTTGGGAGAGGTTAGTGCGTGGAGCGGCGCCGCCACGGCGCTAAAGTTCCTAATGAATTTTCTATAGAAGTTTGCAAACCCTAGGAACTGTTCGATTTTTTTCCGTGATGTGAGCGGACCCCAGTTGGTGACCGCACTAACCTTCTCCGGGTCCATCCTGACATGGTTCTCCGCAATAATGAATCCCAGAAAGGAGACTGAGGAGGCATGGAACTCGCACTTCTCCGCCTTCACATACAGCTGATTCTCCAGCAGGCGAACCAGGACCTGGCGGACATGACGCTGATGGATCACGGGATCGGGAGAGAAGATTAGTATGTCATCTAAATACACAAAGACAAAGTCATTGAGGTATTCACGAAGTATTTCATTTACAAATGACTGGAAGACGGCGGGTGCATTTGTAAGACCGAAAGGCATCACCAGATATTCATAGTGACCTGTGGGGGTGTTGAACCCCGTCTTCCACTCATCCCCCTCCCTAATCCTCACCAGGTGGTAAGCGTTCCGCAGGTCCAGCTTGGTGAAGATTCGAGCCTGCTGGAGCAGCTCGAAGGCGGAGGAGATAAGTGGAAGTGGGTACCTGTTCTTGACCGTGATGTCATTTAAGGCGCTGTAGTTGATACACGGCCGGAGCGATCCATCCTTTTTCCCAACAAAGAAGAAACCGGCTCCGGCTGGCGAGGAAGAAGGACGGATGATGCCGGACCTCAGCGATGCCTCAAGGTACTCCTCCATGGCCTTCCTCTCCGGGCCGGAGATGGCATAGAGCTGGGCCTTGGGGATGGGAGCCCCTGGTAGGAGGTCTATGGCACAATCCCATGGACGATGAGGGGGCAGAGCTGTGGCCTTGGCTTTATTGAAGACCTCACGCAAATCATGGTAGCATCGGGGAACTTTGGATAAATCCGGATAATCCCTCAGGACTAGATCCGGTGAGGTAAGTCCTGCTGGCTCTGATGACCTGGGGACAGAAGGAGACACAACAAGACAAGAGACGTGACAGGCAGGATCTCACTCCTTTATCTTCCCTGTGGCCCAAACTATATGAGGGTTATGTCGTTTCAGCCATGGGAAGCCCAAAATCAAAGGATGTTGAGCACACTCGAAAAGATGAAATTGAATGGTTTCACTATGACATGAGTCTATAATTAGTTTGACAGGTTGAGTCTGATGAGTTACTCTGCTAAGCAGCCCCCCCATCCAAAGATCTAGCACAAACAGGCTGACTGAGAGTTTGAGTCCCCAAGCCTATACTCTTGGCTAATTCCTTGTCCATTAAACTTTCGTCAGCCCCAGAGTCTATAAGTGCCTGTAATGGAATAGTGTTACCATCAATGTACAGGGTTACTGCAGTCAAATTTCACGGAGGAAAGGTTCTGTTCTGAAATTGGCTCACCAGTATCCTCCTCATTCCTGGTGAGCCTCCTCTTTCAACGGGCAGGAAACCACCTGGTGCCCAGACTGCCCGCAATAGAAGCAAACCCTCCTTAAAACGGCGTTGTCGCTCTTCGGGGGCTAGCTTAGTGCGTCCCAGCTGCATGGGCTCCTCCCGTCCTGTAGATGGCACCTGATCCTCCGTGCCTGCAGTCATGGATCTTGTGAACCGGTGGAACTTCTGGACCCCCCACGGTGTTCCCTGAACCCCGGATGGCCTTCGGCTGGACCGACGACGTTCCGCCTCCCTTTCCTGGAGCCGGTTGTCGATGCGGACGGCTATGTCCACCAGAACCTCGAATTCTTCCGGGATCTCAAGGGGGGCTATCTGGTCCTTAATTTCTTCGTTGAGTCCGTTAATAAATGCATCTTTCATGGCTGATGAGTTCCAACCGCTGTCAGCGGCAAGGGTACGGAACTCAATGGCGTAATCAATTACCCGCCTGGACTTCTGCCTCAACCTCAGTAGCGCTCTAGAGGCCTCTCGAGCCGGGGAGGAATGGTCAAATAATTTAGATAAAGTCTGTGAAAAACCCTCTATGTCTTGACAAATGGCGGATCCGCGAGACCACTCTGCTGTGGCCCACGCCGCCGCCCGCCCGGTCAGGTGAGAAATCATAAATGCCACTTTGGAGTGCTCTGAGCAAAAGGCAGCAGGGTCATTCTTGAAGTGCAGTTCGCATTGTACTAGGAAGGATCGGCACTCACCCGAATTTCCTGAATACTTCTCTGGATGGGCTAGTTGGACGGGGCGTGGGACGACTTCTGGTCGGGATGTCGGAGTTAGCAATTGGACAGGCGCTGGTGGTACGGGCTGGGGTGAAGCAAGACCCTCCAGGCGGCCCAAGACGAGCTGCAGCTGTGCAGCCAGACGGCTTACTTGATTCGCGACGGATGACTGTAGTTCATTCTGTCGCTCAGCGATTTCAGATACTCCGCGTCCAATGGCGTTCAGCTGAGTCTCGTGTTGCTGTATCCTAGATCCCTGGGCTGCCAGAGCTGATCTGACTGAGCTTCCGTCCGCTGGGTCCATGTCTGGCCAGATCGTACTGTTACGCTTCCAGGCAAGGCAGGAAAGACCCAAATGCAGGACGCAGGAGACAGACAGGCTTTTAACTGTTTACTGAAGAAAATTAAGTTCTTTACAAAAAGGTTCTTTTAGAGCGCGACGTGACCAACCATGGGAATGGCAACGATCTGGCAACAAGACCAGGGAGACACTGACAATATATACACAAGAGGTAATGGGGAACAGGTGGAAACAATCGGGGCGGGGCAGACAATCACACAGGCGGGAAACACACAAGGACTGGAAGTAAAGGGACCTGAAACGAGAGGGAAGGTTAGACTTTTCAAAATAAAACAGACACGCCAGAACAGGAAACAGAAATATGACAGACATGAACTTAACACAACCGACGAGACATAACAGTGTATGTTTACAGTTGTGTAAAACAGGAATGTTGCCATAGACATCAGGTATTATTTGCGCAACCTAAGTCAGTTTTAATGACAAAATAACATTAACAACGCATCAAGAACCTGGGTGATTTAATGATTAAATTAATGGGAGATAAAACAAACCAATACCAATTTATTTATCACCAAATAAGCCATTTGTTACAGTTTTACAGCACCATGAGTGTGTGCATTTTTAACATGAGTGGTCTCAGAGGAAACAAAACCATTGCCTCCAACCATGGCAGTATTACAATCATGCTTTGCCCATGGAGTTATACAAGGCCACCTACCTGCACTTGAAAGAATATTGTCTTAAACAAGGGAGGATAAGCGAGGGAGGGAGGGAGGGAGGGAGGGAGGGAGGGAGGGAGGAATATGAGATGCAAAGTGGGTGACAAAGACGGAGGAAGAGCAAAGCGTGTTCCTGTCCAGATGGAGCCTCTGTGGGGATTTTGGACCGTGTGTGTGTGTGTGTGTGTGTGTGCGTGCGGGTGGGTGTGAGTGTGTGGATGAAGAGTAACGATTCTGGTACACTGCCATGTGGAGGCTGAGTAGGTGGATTACCTACTCTGGTTCAAAAGGGAAAGTGATGAGTAGGTGGATTTAAGGATTTTGATGGAAAGTAGTTATCAGGATGACCGCAAAATGTCACAGTGCTTCTGTCTGGTGTGAATACTATTTAAAAAAAAGTTAAAAAATATATATATATAATAACCCAAATATTACAGTTAATATTCATGAAATCAAACCCAGTTATTGATACTATTTATGGTTGACATTCAAAGTATTTACATTCTGTAATTACCTCTCTATATATAGTAGTTGTCATCCACCATTCCTGTGCAGGATTCGAATGACACAAGGGATTCCCAGGAAATGATTGAGCATGTCATTCAGCATTGGTTCCACACTTGTTGTTTCCACCAGCAAACGCGTTTGTCACAAAATCTACAAGCACTGAAATCTTCAGGAGAACAACTTTAAAGTGTAACCTGAAAAACTTGTTTCTGCTGACCCCCAGTGGTTTAACTTCTCACCTTGCAGCAGTGATGTACAGGTGTACTCCAGGACATCACTGTTAGGCGTGGTTACAAGTGCAACAGATCACAATTAAACAGGCTTGAAACATTTAACCAGAGCGGGCAGCAAAACAATGCTTTCCGGCCTGGTGTGAAGTTACTCTTTAACTTGATATCCACCTTAAGTTTCAGCTGTCAGTAAAATGTGTTTGATTGCTTTTTATTGTGTGTGCTTTAGAAATTGTACAGTAACTCAAGCCCTTGCAGTATGAAGTAAATCCCATACATGTAAAGAAGTTTTGCAGTTGCAATCTCTACTGGAAGAGTTTTCAGATTAAATACACCCTGAAACAAAAATCACTTACTTTCCAATGGGACAATTCAATCAATATTAACTAGGGCTGTAAATTAAAAGTCAAATCCCAGCAGAGTAACACTTCATTTTGTGACCAACAGACACTTCCTGGAGCTGCTCATTTGACATGGAGAGCAGAAAAGCAGCTCCGAGGCTTTTAAACCCATTGAGCTTCATTTATACAGCTTTGAATCAGAAACAGTCATCCAGAGAAATGTCATTCACTGTGAAGGAACCTTGAACACACAGACAACCAGAACAGCACATGCAGTGACATAATAAACTCTGGCCTAATGGACTCTTTTAGCGTGAATGAGTTTGTACTGTATGGCGGCCTGAGAGTTCATTTAGTATGAGGCAAACTCTCTGTTGGTGCATCCATTTCATGGATTATATGGTATTACAATCTGTCCGTTCCTAGATGGAACATTATGGATTAGATAAGGACTGGTAATCCAACATGGAATATCATCTTTGGTATCTCAGGCCGATAGAGGTTTTACAGGAACTGGAAGGCCAGAGGTTAAGTCCCTGCTGCAGCCAGTATATCCATTCCTGTCAGTGTCCTGTGACTGTCCTGTGACTTCTTTTCTTCACACCCAGTGCTGCAGGCTGCCACTGCACTCTCAATTTTCATGTTTCAGTGAGAAAGACAGCGAACAAAGACACCAATTCCTAAGTGTGATGCCTTTGTTTGGGGTGCAAAAACAAGAAGAAGAAAAAAAAAATAAACTGAGAAGAGATTTGAATTGACGTGTGAGAATCACACATTGAATTTGTGTCTCCTCCTACGCCTCTTTCGTTTGCTGCCTCTGAAAAATGTTGAGAGCGCAGAGAAAGAAATTAGCACCCTACGGCCTGCCAAAAGCAGTTAGAAACTAGCTGTGACAGGCAATTTGGTTAAAGCTGCAGTGCTGTAGCAGGTGTGAGACACGTCGCAAAAACAAAAAAGCCTGTAAGCCTGTAAGCCTGTTGCATATTGCATAACATGGTTCAGATGTTTTAGCCCCTTCAGCCTCCACAGACTCACTGGGAGATCCACTACTACATGTACGGCCAAGAAATCTTCAGATGCTCGTTTAAGATTCAACAGAAAAATCCCAAAGTTGCCAAATATATCAGATTAGATAGCATATGATGCAGAAGACATCTTGACAGTTCCATTTTCTTTTAGCTTAATATTTCAATAAATAAAACACGACACAGCCTCAGTAAAATGTGTAACATCAGCGTTGAAGGGGTTAATGTCCTCATCTAAAGCATCAGTCAGAGTGAGCAGTTTCTCACACACGGTAACAAGGTTAACGGGACTTTGACTCGGTTTAGATCTGAGTTGTGTGACACCAGCCAGCTGACTGTGGCTGTCTGGCACGAGCATGAGAGCAGATGATTGACTTAAGCTATAAGTCCGTCACTAAAAGAGAGGATAGCGTGAACAACTGGCGCTTAGTCGTGTCTTATCAGATTGGCTCACACTAATTAGGGATTACAGGATACTGCTGTTTTCTCCTTTACCGCTCGGTGCTGTACAGCAGCGGTTCCCAACCTTTTCTGTCCGACTTACCCCCACAGCCCTATCAGATGGGCCTAAATACCTTTATCATACCCCTCTGATAGAAGGGGTGGCTTTATGGTATTGTTCAATGCTACTTTTTAGTAGTTTTGGCCAAGTTTGCATTTGTACTTCTGCCGTTTGGAGTGACAGAAACTGATTGTTTCAACCATTTACAGTCTCTTGACTTTGAGCATTTTGTTCTCTTTTTTCCAGCTAGTCTTTCTGCAGACTTAATCAACTTACAATTGACTCAGGTTGGTGGAAAACTGAGGCACGTCTTCAGTCAGACATCTGACTGCCATTGTGACTATAAAGATCAGCAGCATCACACAAATTTGTAATCTTACTTGTGTGTAGATTTTTCACAAATACACAAATATGTGGATATGTTTAATTTAATATATATATACATACATTTAATTTCTAGGTTTTTTTGTCACGTGCCCCCTGGTAACTGTACAAGTACCCCTGGTTGGGAATCACTGCTGTACAGTATCTGTTAGTTGCTGTACTCATTGGCAAGATATTTATCAGTCACTTAACAGCTTGTCAAATCATCACCATAGTGTGTTGGTATACAGGCCCAAGAGAAAATCAAGACTAAAAAAATGATGTTGCATGACTTATGTCTCGAGGCGGAGAAGCATAGATAAATAGATTTGTTTTTAAATCTCTACTCCTAGCTATTTGTTTTTACAAACCTCTTGTATACTTTGCCCCCTTCAATTTCTTCCCAACATATCTGTAAAAATGACAGTTTCGTGACAGCAGCCTTAAGAAGTCAGAGCCTCGTGCTGTGTATGCGTCTCTTTTTTTCTTTTCTGTCAGTAGAAGAAATGGTTGAGGAATGGGACATGAGGAGTGCAGGGACTGAGTAAAGAGCAGGTGACAGTCGACAATGAGCGGAGGAGGAGGAGGACGCGGGGGTCTGAAGCAGAAATGTCACTGGGGGGGGGGGGGTGAGAAGATGAGAGGAGGGTGAGAATGGAGGGTGACAGAGAGGTGGGGAGGATGAAGGCAGAGTGAGAATCCAATGTGTCTATTTTAATACACAAAATGGAGACATAGAGATTACACAATGATGGCATATAGGTATATATACAATGAGATAAACACCTGTACAGTTCAGTGCAATCCAATAAAATAGACCTGCAATTTTTGAAGTTTACAGTAATTGTTTGGTCATATGGTAAATCATGTAAGACATAAATTGAAACTGTGTTTTTTAAAGGAACAGTTAAGAGCCAGGCTAGCTGTTTCAAGACTTACTGGCTGCTCGCTGAAGCCTTATATTCAAACAGACATATATGAAGTAGTATCACTCTTCTCATGTCACTCTTGGCACAAAAATGAAAAAGCATATTTCCCAAAATGTCAAACTATTTTTAAAATTGCAGTTTCAATTTATGTCAATGAATGTCTTCCAAAAGTTGCTGGCCTATTTTATTGGATTGCATTAAATTGTACAGGTGTTTATGTTATTGTGTGTAAGAGTATCAGACTGCATATAAAATGTATCTGTCTTTACAGGCCTAAACATAAATACACATAAACACTGTGTATATACAGAATATTGTCTGTTCTATCTACTTTGTGCATGTCTTTTCATTGTACTATACATAGTGTGCTGTCCATTTAAGACTTTCACCGAATGTGAGGTCCTGAACCCACTGTGCCTCTAAAACACATGCCACAGAAATAGAGCCAGTTTTTCCCCCCTGACTACATGAGTAGCTGGGACTCAACAGATGACTCACTGGGTCTCCCAAATCCTCACTCTTAACTCACATCTACACCCGCTGCACCCGAGGGGAGAAGGCTCCAGGCTTTTTCTCCTTGAACTCTCTTTTAATTTGCTTAGAAGGAGAATGAATAGAAGACTAGGAGAACAAAGAAATATAAGGTCTTTTCTGTCATTGAAAAAAATATGTATTTTTCTTGAGGAGTCTGGAGAGCACTCCTACTGTAGGAGGGTTTGCTCTCAGCAGGTTTTGTTAACAGTTAAAGTGTGTGCGTGTTTGTGTGTGCTTGTCCTTGAATTAAAGAGTAGCTGACAGAATCTCTAATAGACTTAATTCACTGCACTTTTTATCTCCCCTGAAGCTAATATAGTAAAAGATATCAAGAAAATGACTGCATTCTTTACATCTGAAAATTAGGACTTTAATAAAGATTAGAGTTTTTTTTACACACCACATATGCAGAACAATACAACACCACACAAGACATGGACATACAGTGTTTATACAAACAACAACATTAAAATAGACAGATACCATTGCATACAGTGAAAAAAAAGTGTCATGTAAGAAAAGACAAAATAAATAAAGCTTTCAATTCCAATAGCTGTAAACAAAATAATGCCACACCACTATCAAAAAACCCAAAAAAAGCTCTGACATGAGCTGAACAGACACCAGGCATAATATTAATAATAACACTGCAGACTGAGCGGCATCTTCAAAGACACTATTAGGCACAGCAAGATGATTTTGACCTGATTTAGCATCAGTTTGGCGGCACCGCACAGAAGTCCTGTGTCTGTTTTCAAATGTTTTATCAAACCTCTTAAATCTTAATGATTCTCCGGGGAATTCTCAGAAACACTGATGCTTTTTTGGTTCAAAATATCTCGCAGTGTGAATTTTCCATCAGGATAATACATTTGATGATTTTTTTTACATGGGTACAAACACCCTGACAGGCACTTTCCACTAAGGATTATTTTGATGCTAGGGAGAGCCAGTGTTATTTTGGAACTTTTGAAATGGACAGTCTGTATTTAACATCGTGTCTCACACAACCATTGAGAGTAATCATCAAAAGGCTTTTGGAGTACAAACGGGATCAGAGATGGATTTTCAGAAACACACTGGATGCACCGAGGCATGTTACAAACACACAGCACAACTCATGCATGGAATGTAGGAAGGTCGAAAGAGTCGGAGGTTGCATTTCTCAAACCACATTATTGAGTAGTTGCATGTATAAAACTGCAAAGAGGAAACAGTCACTATATAAGTTTGTTGAAATTAGTGCATTATGTAAACAAACTAATATATGTTATGTATGTTTAAAGGTTGCATTCAAGACCATGAATTTAAGGAACATAACATGTACTACAAGATTAAGCCAAAAGTTGTCATCTGAGACATATTTCCTTGATTAGAGCACATACTCTGACCTTGATTTTCTAAATTTACACAGAATGACATAAATGGGGCAAAAGCTTGCCAAATATGTGTAAAATACACCAAAAAAGATAAGAGCAACATTCTGCTAGTGGTGGTGACTTCCTTAGGGAATAACTAACTTTTTGTTTTAGATTTGTTCAGTAACATATTTAGAGAATAAAAGAGACTCTCTGGCCTTAATAGACAAACACAAGGACAGCCACCTGCCAGCCATGGATGCAGGAGGCACTGTCCTCTTTTGTGAAACTTGTGAGCTGCGTAGTGCAGTGGCAAGACAATACAGGTATATGGATACATCATGCAGAGGTGAAAACATTGTGACATCACTCCTTAAAAGTGCCTGGTCTATCTATTTTTTCCCCCTGTCCCCCCTCTTTCCTTTCTCTTTCATCATCTACTCCTTTCTGCCATCTACTACTTAATATTCCCACCACTTTCTCCAACATTTTTCATCACCTTACGTTGACTCCCAACTCTAAAGCCATCGCAGGCCTTAATTAACTTCACCCCGACCCTGCTGCACTCATGGAGGGATTTCAGCTGGCTCGACACAACTTCTGGCAGCCATAGTGGAGGTCAACAGCTCTCAGCCGTCTCAACAGAATAAATAGACAGTGGTGATATTTTAAATGACAACATCTCCTCTGATCTGATCAGTTTAAAGGAAAAGTTCTACGTTTTGGGAAACACGCTTACTCGCTTTCTTGCTGAGAGTTCGATCAGAAGATTGATATCACTCACACGTATGCACGCTAAGGATGAAGCTACCACCAGCAGCTGGCTAACTTTTTAGCTTAGCATAAAAACTGGTTAAGACAGATTAAACAAAAGAAGATACGTGTTATTTAATGAGCTTTAGAGGTGCTGGTAGGCGAAATTTGCTACTACCCCGTTTTAGTCTTTATGCTAAGCTAAGTTAGCAGGTTCATATTTACTGTACAGACATGAGAGCAGTATTCCTCCTCTCATCTAACTCATGGCAAGAAAGCGAATAAGCGTATTTCCCAACATTCACAACAATTCCTTTAAGGGTTAGATAACGGCAGTTTGTTAGCTAGCTGATCATACAAATCTTTTAGCTAACCATCACTGTGTCGTTGCTAACACGTTTGCTCATTAATTAATAGCTAGTACAATGTTCATTTGTTTGCTAGTATTCTCATTTTAGCATTTACATTATTAGTTTTGACTAGACTGCTAGCTGGTTTGCTAACAAAGCGCAGAGAGTAGGAGCTAAAACTAATGACAACATAGTTTAGCGTAGCCTGAATCTGGAAACAAATCTACTTTATTAGAATTCCGTTTTTTTAATTATTTTTTTTACTTATAAGTTATAACTTACAAAATGTGATCTGTACCCACACTACAGCTATATTTATCTCATCTTGGATTGCACAATTCTCCAGTGGACCTCCATGATGGCATCGCCTGTGGTTGCAAGAAGTTTGGCGAAGTAAATGCAAAGCCTCTACCCAGGTCATATAAATATATACCTTTCATTTTCTGTTTTTTACATACTTTTCAGTCCATGCCACATAGAGTTGTTTAGAAAATCCCGTAGCAGTGCTAATACTGGGCAGATGGAATCGTACCTTCTTGAAAGTGTTACAACTTCACCCCTCCCTCCGCCCTTCTTTCACTTCCCCTCTCCCCAAAGCCTTCCCCTCATCGGTCATTGAGAACTCCTGTTGTGTTTACTACAAGGCTCCCCCGGGTCCTTGGTTGCTCCACCGTAAACCTCAACTCCGCTCTCGGTCCAGGGGGCCACGCTGCCCTGGGTTACTCTGCCGCAGCGAGCCAAGGTAGCTACCTGGCTAGAAGACAGGACCCGGTCCCAAAGACCCACCTGGGACAATTCTCCAACCAGGGCCTGGGATGAGTCAAAACCTCCACCCAGGGAATCCTGGAGAGAAAGAAGAGTGAAGTCAGATGGATTACAGAGAGGGAGCTTGAAAGGAGCCGGGAATTTGAAGACAAAGACACTTTTACTTTCGTACACAGACAGGCTCAGCTCTGACTGTTTTGCTGCCTTGGGCAAGACTGTGGACTTGATTTGGGGAGATGAAAGAGATGTGATAGAAAGTGACCAGTATGAATGCAGGACTACGGAACAAAGCCATAATATATTATTTTGGCTCTGGATGAGGGTCCCCTAGACTATTACCCTTGTTGCTTATGACCTCTATGCACACACACACACACACACACACACACCATACCAAATTAGATTTCTTCTGGAGTAACCTGCCAGCCACCTGCCTCTAATCAGTTAAAACTTCATTCATTCAGTCTTTCACTCCCTCATTCGTGCATTCACCTGCTCCTGCCCCAGTATGAGCACTCCTCCAGGTCTGATGTGATGTCCGGCTGCCAGTGCGTGACCCTCGCCCCTCAGCTTCCCCCCCTGGTAGGCCTGCCAGGCTCCTCCCTTCTGGCTCCAGCTCACACAGATGTGCTGCCAGCTGCCTCTGGAGAGGTTTAGAGGCAGCTGCGCCACCTAGGAATGGAAGAGCAAGAGGGCAGTTCAGATGAAGTAGATGTTTGTGTTCTGATGTTTTTCAGTGTCACACATTCACAAGTCTTCAGGGTCAGCTGTTATACAGTATTTCCCTCAGTCTCAAAGACATTGTGCTACCTTCAAGGACACAGAACCTATCCTCCAGGCATTTATTACCATAATGACTTCATTGAATTATACCTAAAGCCACCGCACTGCACTACATCACCCTGCAATGCAGCCATGGTGGTAAATTAGTTTGTCATTTAAACACATGAATGAGGCTATTTAGCTTGTCTTCTAAATTGGTTCTTTTATTTGATGTGTTCTATGTATTTGATACTAATATGGTGCACTTTTTCTTCTGTAACAGACATTAAAAATTCTAATCAAGACTATAATGCTTTTTATATACAGTACTGGTAACATTTCAAATAGTGGGCGAGCCTAGCAGAAAGCAATGGGTGATACTATGGTGATAATAAATTACCAAAAAACAAAGATATACTATATACACTGGTTGCCGTCAAGTCTCTCACACTATATCTATTAGTGCTGCAGACTCTTGGATCCAGTCACTGTGCCTTACAGGAAGGTTATAAAGAATTAGCACACTGGATTTCAGACACAACAGTTTTATCCTATCCTTAATGTTTTTATTAAAAAGGCACTGAAATGTTATTAAAGAAAACCTTTGAATGATTTTGTGAGCACATAAATTCACTGTAACAAGTTCCTAATTTGAAGCAAATTTCTGTGGCTGCACCATAAAATCTAATTAACGAAATTCGACATGGCTTGTGCATCATTAACACAAACATATTGATGCAGATTGAAAAATTACATTTGTATATTAAAATATATATTTGAATGGATAGAGGGCATCTTTACCTTTTTTTTTAATCTTATCTAGCAATAATGTAATTTAACAATACATACTGCCAATTAGTTGTTTCATATATTGCACAATGATTGTCAATATTCAATAATTACGGTAATTGCAAATATAAATTTATATCAATATATACAGTGTTGATATCTGAAAAATATTGCATATATAAATATTGGTACTTAAATTATATTATATTATTAAAACAAACTTCTGCAGAACATGTACTTGTAATGATGGTGCAGTCTTGTTAAGAATCTAATCAATAAACAGATTGAAATACGACCCATGAACCATGACATAAATCTTCTTGGGAACATCATTTGCACCCAAGCAGTGGACAGATCAGTTCAGATATACAGTAGACGCAGCTAGACTGATACAGTATACCTTGTCATTGATGAGCAGCTCAGTGGGGGTATGCAGGCCTTGCAGCAGCACCAGTTCGTTTGGTTGCTCAGGAACAGCGTAAGACAGAGGCGTCCCGATTCCTCCCTCTGCGGGCCGCAGCCACAGGCAGATGGTGAAGGCCCGCAGTGCTGGGATGGAGTGTTTCACAACAGCGTACATGTAGTTTGTCCGAGTTGGGAAGGACAGTCTGTAGCCCTCTGGGAAAGAATGCCCCGAGATACCTGGGGAAGAAGGAAGAGAGCATGAATATGGAAACAAAGGAAGTGATAGAGAATGCAAGAAGAAATCAATGAAGTCATCTACAAGAGGATCAAATAGATTTCCTGCTTTTATCATATACTGTATCTGCACTTTCTTCATATAAAAACATCTCATCTGTTTTTTAAAGCAGGGCATGAATTTCAGTCTTTCTGATCTTTCTGATCTTTTTTTTTCCTACGTTGACAACATGATTTATTCATCATAAAGAACCCCCATGGCATGATTTGATTAAGAGTAAAATAAAAATGAAACATCTGAGGTAACTTTTATGCCAGATTATTTCTCATCATTAGTGACTTGAGTCGTCATGCAAGTGATTAATCACAGCCACGTATCATTTCTCTCATCATTTTGTACACCTCTTTGTTATATCTTCATTTACACATTAACATTTTCCCAAACATACACACACATTCTGATCATCACCTTCCTCCAGTCCTGCGATTCGGTGGTGTAGTTTATTGATGCCCTGGTCGATTTCCTGTCTGTGTTTCTCCGTTTCCAACCTCAGGGCTTTTCTCTCTTTGTCCAGCAGCTCCACCTTCCTCTCCAGCTCCCCTTCCAAGTCTTCCATCCTCCAGGGCTTGTCAGCACCAGCCCTGTGCCCAGGATCAGCCAACCTTTCTGGGCCGCCAGACATCCCGCCTTCCCCTGGCACTCCTGAGGTGCTGCTGTCCGTCTGGTTGTGAGGAAATGGGCCAATGTCTGACTGCAGAGGAGGGAGTCAGTGGATGAAAACTGGTTCAAAGTGTGGGTTTTACAGTCAAAGGAAAATACTGTAAAGTACTCTTGCTCTTGTTTAGGTAATATAATGTCTTTACTACTTTATGAAAACGCACATCCCAGCTATAGCAGTGATTCTCAACATTATCTCGGTTGCATGCCTATGTAAGGAAAAGTTATTACACCCAATTAATAATTGATTTTGCTGAAACATTACATCACGCCTGGAGTTACATCTAGGGGCTGATTTAATAAGGTTTCACTAGTCAGTTTAAGGACTATTTCATGTCCTGCACATACCCATAAAACCACAAATTGTTGTGTTTCCCAACATTATCCCCCCCATAAAATCCATAAATTGTTTATTGTACTCTGTTTTTTGTAGGGATTACTCAAATGAGATATAACATGTTAATTAGTGACTTTCAGAGGTGCTGGTAGGTGGATTTTGTTACCTGAGGACAGAGCCAGGCTAGCTGTTTCCCCCCGTTTCCAGTTTTAATGCTAAGCTAAGCTAACTGGGTGCCAGCTGTAGCTGCATACTGAACAAACAGATATAAGGCATGACTAAAGCAGGGTGTGTACTTTAAAGCACTTGTGACATTGAATTTCACAGAGAAGATAACAAAAAGCTCTGTATCCAAGTGTCACACATGGTTTGGCTATGAACAGATCTTCATCGAGCTGAGCCATTTTGTGTCTTCAGGGATTTTTTTTTTCATTTAAGTATTACACAACAAATAATTGCAAGTCAGAAAAGGCTGCCTAGAGAATGAACCATTTCAGTCAACAACAAATTGCTGGGCCCTGCTGCACAATGGTTCACTGAAATAAACACCCAAACCACAAGGGAAGGAATGTGGGAAATACAGACTCTGCAAGATTTCCAAAACCTGCGTGGTCCAGTATATCCACCAAGCATATTTGTTTGCAGTAGAAATACATAGACACCATGAGGGAATTAATACAGAAAATACATACAGTACTCTGAACAATACATAAAAGCCATACAGTGTGAACTGTGCTTATCTGTATTATATATGATGATACAGATAAACTAAGGCTATAGGGGAAGAGAAGTACTTCCTACAATGATAACTACTGTGTGACAATCTGAAATGATAACACATGCTGTATAACAGGACAGGCGTTAATGTAATCCCTAAAATTCTGAAAGAGTTCAGGTATTATTTTGTCCCAAACAATAGGATGCATGATGGATGGATTTCCAATTCGATCCTCAGTTCATCCTATTTATCTCATCACTACATCTAGAAAAACTTATATATAGTTACATTTAGTGGTAAAATCAATAATAAAATTGTTAACCAGCCTTTTGTCAGTAGTGCAAATTTCTCCTATCAGAAGTTGTAATATGCCATTATCGTCAAGCACAAACACATTTGCTGTAATAGTTGATGTCTTCTGAAAATGAATCCAAAATGACAGGTATGCACCTTGCTAAGGACTACACCATCTGCTTAAATTATGCGTATGCTAACGGAGAGACTCAAATCAAAAACATTTCTGAGTCTTGGCATGATAGGTGACAGTTCTGTTATCGCGCCTGGGGTTATGCCCCAAGGCAGGTATTTACATGCGCAGATGCCAAACATTTCTAGAGAAAATGATCAAAATTGAAATATCCTCTAATACATAAATGTATACAAAATAAATCTACAGTGGCACAAGTGTGGCAAAGGCATCATTATCTTAAGTCAAATACAGTATTTCATACCAACATATACCTCACACTAACTTGACAACCAAGGTGAATGTGTCTCACATCTGCGTGCCCATTTTATTTTTATTAGCAACACATTGTCAGTCTGTTGGTCCACCACTTTTGTCCCAAATTAAATATCTCAACAACAATTAGATGGATTGCCATGAGATCGTACAGATATCCAAGCTACCCAGAAGATGAGTGATAAAGTCTTTGGTGATGTCCCTTCAAACTTTTTACTTGTGAAATATCTCTTCATCTATTTTTGTGCAGACATTCATGGTCTCCAGACGACGAATCCAAATGACTTGTTTATCTCCTGACTTTTCCTCTAGCGCCACCAGGAGGTTCACATTTGTGATTTAGATTAAACAATTATCGAGTTGATTGCTGTGAAATGTGGAACGGACATTTTTGTTCCCCAGAGGATGAATTACAGTAACTTTAGTGATCCCTTCACTTTTCATCTAGCGCCATCATCTGGTCAAACTTTTAATTTGTCCAATTTTGGTTTGTGACCAAATACCTGCTAAAACCGATGACATTCCCATCAGCCTCTGTTAAGTTGTTTAGATGGAGAACATGGTCAACATTACCTGCTAAACTGCTAAACATCAGCCTGTTAACATTGTCACTGTGAGCATGTTAACATGCCGACATTGGCATTTAGCTCAAACCGCTGCTCTGCCGAAATACAGTCTGACAGAGCAGCTAACATGGTTTGTTAGGAAACATTTGGTGTAATAGGTTGTAATCTTGTGGATTTCGGTCTGATTTTAAGTAACTGTTTAAGGTTTTCCTACAGGATTTCCAGACATAGAACTTCATATTTGCCTGTTTTAAGGGACCTAAAAGTGCTATAGTCAGTTTACACCCATCCATGCTGCCTTATATTAGCCTAATGTAAAAAATTGCATGAAAAAAAGAGCATCTATTCTTTCATTTAATCAATCAAAAAACATCATAATAATGAACTAGAATATAAGCACCGTAGGATAGGCTAGAAGACATTGCTCCTCACACTCTTATTTCAAACACAGCCGATATTAAAAGTAAAGCACAGTGCGAAGGATCATCACACTGGATCAGTGTGATATTACAGAGAACTTACCATCACTGAGCCTCTGGTTATTGAAATCATACTGATGTTGCAGGGAAAACAACAATCATGACTGCTCAAACTGCTATCAGAGACTGTGGTACCAAGTGTACTGCTAGGTATGCTAGAAATGGAAAACCATTACAGTTCCTGCACATTCACACCATTTGCAACCATACCACACTGTGTTTGCCTCACATGTCTGACCAGGTGTTGGTCATGTGGTGAAGCTAGTGTATGACTGGATGCTAATGGGTGATGTTGCCTGTGAATTTAGTTTAGTTTAGGCACTTTTTTCTCTTCTGACATGTGAAGAAGGGACGGCTCTTTATGTTTTCTGGTTGTAAAAAAATATGTGGGCATCTAGTGAGATAGATATTTATTGGGTATTAAGAGTGTGTGCGCGACGCATGATCAGCAAAACACTCGCTTGATCAGACCACATGCAAGAAGAAAGCTGGGGAGGTAAGGAATTCAACACAGTTATTTGACCTGACTAGTATTCCCAGATGTGCTCTTCTTGTATATTCACCAGTTCACATAATCGGGTGTAAACACTGTGCTACTGAAGTAGGCCAAGTACCTGCTGCACACAGAAACATGACTCGGATGGTAAAAAAAACAAAAAACAGAGTGGGCTACAGTATTACGTTTTAGGTTTAACCCTTTCATGCATCAATTATGACAACCTCAATCAGGACTTTTTTCCTAAGTGTTTTTGTTCCTCTTTAGGCAAGAGAAAAAAATTGAACTTACATTTTTCAAGGAATTTTTCACATGTCCACTCAGGTGGACAGCATGACTTTGAGTTTTCAACTGAAGAAAAATATATCTAACATACCAATGAATAAAATTCTCTGAAAACTATACAATAATATATATATATATATTTAATGCTGTTAAACAATTGTGTTCACATATTTTAACATATACTAATACTGTGCAATGCAAAAACGCTGAACCTCCTGACTCCTCAGACTCTCCTCTCTTTTTTACTCCTTGCTCCTGTCTCCTCCCTCCCTCATTCAGCTCCTCGCTCTTGACTCCTCAGCCCCTCCCTGTCATGGCTCCCCAAATACTCGCAGTATAGTCTCTTCAGTTTTACTGACTTGTACATCCGTTCACTATCTTCTATGAAAATTGGCAAAGCATCCTGGGCACACAGCCACAAGACACAGTATGCAGATGTACTTGGTTTTGCGTGTGCATGCAGAATTGTGGCATCTGTTTGCTTTTTTTTTTTTTGGTCTCCCTCAAACTGGCTGTCTTTGGTTTTCCAGACATTTTGGTTTGCAGACAATTCTTCTGTCCTTGAGCTCTGTCAGGTTGGCGCTTCAGTGTCACTACTGCTAGCATTTGCTAATCCTTCTTTTTTTTGTTTTTTGTGGTAGCCATTCAGCATCACTGCCACTAGCATCATCCTCACTTGACTCAGATGGTATTTGCTCCACTATCCCGTCAGCCTTTCTATCACGCACTGCACCTGAGCTCTATAAAAAATAAAGACGCTAACTGTTACTCACATAATGGAACTAATCTGCACAAAATATTGTTTTTGTAACAAAAACTGTTGCATTCTAATAACATAAATAAACTGATTTACAGTCAAAAAAGTTACTGCAGATGAAGTTTTTCAAGAACAACAAAGTCGCAGTAATAGTATGAATTACAGTTGAAATATAGCCAGTGACGCATGCCGTCCGATTTAGTGGACAGATGATTAATCGTAAGTTCCTCTCAACATAAAATCAAAACTTGGACATTTTAACAATGGTATTAGTCCTTGGTTGTTACTCTATGTTACCAATGTTATTTACCTGCAAGGGTCTACTATTATAGAAGAACTGGCAAGATATTCCTGAGCTGCTCACGCCCTTTCTGGCCTTCCGTTGGCCATCTTGGTTTTGAGAAATGCGTGTGGCAGTTACTGCAGCTGGCCAGTGGGTGGCAGTGTATGGGATGAGGCGCTATGTGCAACTATACCATCAAAACCCATGCATATACAAGAAAACGGCTTTTGAATAGCTGTCAGCTGTAGTGGCCACTATGCGTGAAACTACATATCACCCTAAGACCTGAGACAGCCATTCAGATCTTCTTCTGTCAAAGTAGGACTCTGAATTCCTCAGCTCCTGAAAAGTGTCAAACATGGAGATAATTCAGTTTTCATTTGACAGTGGGCGAGATAATATAAAATAGACAAAGTGTGCGTAATCCACGGAGAAAATGACCCTTACAGACATGTCCTACATAAACTACCACCGAGTGAGGAGTACTACTGCAGAGAAGCACGTTTCGTCTGCGCTTTCAACAAATATAGGCAACTCATAAATTATGTATGGTATTTCTTCAGCCAGAAATTAGGTTATACATCATCGGATTCTAGTCAGATAAGGGCAAGTTTCACGCTACTATGTTATGTTCTCTCCTCCACCTCCTCCTGCTGCTCTGCTGCTCCTCACCCCCCCCCCCCCCCACACACACACACACAAACTTATCTTTATCCTCATCTCCCCTCTCCTCCTCCTCCTCCTCCTCCTCCTCCTCTTCCCCTCTGTTTCTCTGTTTCCCCTGCCTCCCTTTTCATCACTGTCTTTCTTTTCATTTTAAATCTCAGTCTGTTTTCGTGGCATGATGAATTACAGCAACCTCACCAAAGCAATCACTTCATGTATAATTAATGGAAGATGACGAGTTATGATTATACAAAATGAATAAATGTCACCAGCAGTTAACATCAATATCATTTCAGATTGAATCACGTGATCCGTTTAATTGACTATGTCTGAAGACATTGTTTCTTTTTTCTTATAGATTCCACTGTTGTTGTGAAAAGTTATTTTTTAAATAGGCCTACATGGTGAATTGCTTCACTTGATGTTGTTGTTGACAAAGCCTTTTGGATAACTCACTTGTTCTCATTCAAAATTCAAAACCCTTGCTTTCATAAACCACTCATCCGTGCCCAGAAATCCTAAAAGGGACTATAGAGTGAAGAAGAGACAAATACAGCCTAGCCATGGATGTCAACTCTGATAATCACACAGAGATGGAGTTATAGTAGCTATATTAATATTCAAAGCTGTTATCAGCACGATTCTTAATCGTTAATCTGATGCTTCTTCAAAACCCCAGCATGTGGGACCAAAGACTGCTCCCTGGGATTCATTCTCAAGTATTGTTTTAGTTGCATGCAGAAGATGATTTATGTGGAGCGGTGTTTTTCTTCACACTTCACTTACCTCCAGTTTGTCTATGCGGTCTTTGAGCTGAGTGATAGCCTGCTCCAGTTCATCCACAGCCCTGACGGTGAGTAAGTGGACACTCTCGGGCGTCGAAGCCGGGCTGTCCCGCACCATGATCCTCTCCAGGTGCGTCTCCTCCGCCCTGCTTTTGCCCCCCAACAGCCCCGCAGCGCTCCCGCGTCTGTCTGCGCTGCTGCTCCCGCCGTCCAGCCCCTTCTCGCACTCGCTTAGTTTCCCCGTCAGCTCTCTGATGGTCCGCTGGTCTGTTAATATCTGGTCCTTTTGCTGCAGGACCGTCTGCCGGAGCTCCTCCGCGGTGGTGCGGAGGTAGCCCCAATCTTCGCCCGCGTACAGCGACGGGTCATCCGCTTGTTGCTGAAAGTTTTTCGGGTTGCACTCCCCGGCGGGGATCGGCGTGCAGATGAGTCGACTGACCGTTGGGTCATGCCCGGTGAGTCCAGTGACCCCGTCCAGCCCGCCGAGCCCGATGTTGAAGGTTGGTGCTTCGGAATCGGGCGTTTCAGAACCATGGAGAGCGCCCAAAGATCCGACCCGGGCCACGGAGCTCCCTGCAGCGGGTGTCTGCGCCGCCGCGTCCGGGTACAGCGAGTGGTTGTCGGTTGCTGGTTGCTGCTGTGCCGCGGCAGCTCTGGAGGATCCGGTGTGGACGGCTGCGATGATGCAGATAACCGCTCCGATGAAGGCCACCATCCCGGCGGCCAAGATAATAACAATGAACTTCAGGGTGGCGGCGGGGGCGATCGAGTATTAGAAAAATCTAATAATAACACTCTGACTCCGTAAGAAACTAAAAGCTCCAAAACAACAAAAGTGTCAAATTATTTTCATGCATGTAAAAGGAGAAAAATCCCCCTCCTCAGTTTTCCTCTTTTCCACAAGAGCAGGCGATCAGAAAATGAGAGTTCCGCACCATAATTGAGTGATCATGGGTTCAGAAGCAGGCAGTCTGTGTTACACCTCCTCCCCCTGTTCAGCGCGCATGTCCTCGGTAGTCAGGCAAAATCCAGCCTGTTAATACTGAAGCAGTGTGAGGGAGAGAGAGATGGAGTGAGAGAGTACAGGAGAGAGAGAGAGAGAGAGAGAGAGAGAGAGAGAGAGAGAGAGACTGCTCCATGCAGTCTGATAGCACACTTTTTGTACATTGTGTCTCCCTCCTGTAGCCTAAAGCGAACTTTTCTGTTCTTTTTTAAAATATTGTGGACAGGGGATACAAATATCAAACAGTTTTGCTCTCAGTAACACATCAGATTTTCTATCATGGCATGTTTGTATGCAGCCTCAAAGAAGAGGGTACATTTTTGTCTTTTTTTTCTTTTCTTTTGACTTTCACAGCTTTCGCTGAAGATGCAATTCTAAATTGGATCTTTCCTGTATCCGCATCAATCCCTGTTACATCAGAAAATTTGTTTTTTTCCTTCCCTTGGCTTAATATTTTCTTGCTCAGCAACACATTACAGGCCCACTATAATGTGATGTGTGGATGGCCATAAGTCAGCCTCAAGGCTCCCTATGGAACAGCTCTACAGCAGCAGAGATGACAGAATGATGGCCCTGGTGGGGGTTGTGTGTGTGTGTGTGTGTGTGTGTGTGTGTGTGTGTGTGTTTTGCAGAGCATGCCGCAGACCTGCTGCTATTAGCAAGTTTCATTAAACCAGGCTTGGCAGTAAAAATACATGTTAATCTCAGTGTGATGCATACACACATGTGATTAAAAACATAAAATTATGAGAGAGGCCGAATGACAATTAAACACACATGCGCGCGCGTGCACACACACACACACACACACACACACACAGACAAAGACAGTGTGAGAAAAACCTTCGCTACATGTGTGAGGGAAGCACCTCTTGTGTGTATAAAATTAGTGTGTGATGTGCATTCTCACACACTTATTAAGGGGGGATTTAAGCTAAGACTTCTCAAAGTCGCAGGCACTGAAAGCTCTAGTATAAGATGCGTGAGGGAAAAGACATCCAACATGTCTGCGGCAGAAAATAGCTCCATCTCTCAGTCTTCACTGGAACACTAGAATAGTAAAGCAGATTGTTAAGTACTCACGTGGAGATGGGGACAAGAGCCTGGGAGAAGTAAATACAAAACAATCACTCCTCACACATAAGAGTGATGCCCGAGCTCCACACATTTGTATTCAGAGTATACACTAAATGTCACTAGTGGCATTTTTGGCTGTAAATAGCTTTGCAGCAGTAGTGTGACTTCTTCTTGTAGTCATTTCCCCATGTTTGTCACTGTACTACATCTAATGATAATTGTAGCTTTGAATGGTTTTTATTTCAGTATTTTAGGATGATGGAAGCGTAAACACCGACTCTGTACATGAATTCATTTGGGCATTAAAATATACAAGTATAAAATTATGTTTTCTCTGGCTTATTGGAGCTAAATGATCGTTCAACACCGCAGCACAGTCCATTTTCAGTCCGCTGAGTCTGAGCTATAATAAAAGGGGTACAAGTGCATTAAAAAGGCCAGGCTGGTTGAAGCATTCTGGACACTTCAGCCCAGTTAATGATCGAAACACACTGCTGATGTATTATGTCTGTAAAAGCCTCTGTGAGAGACTCTGCAGACAGCAAGTCTGAGCTCAATTTATTATCGATGTCACCCTTGACCTTCATGTTTTGTGCTGCAGTGATATTAGAGCTTTAAAGTTTTCCTTTGTTGGGAATTTTTAATTTTGTTAATGCACTTTTTTTCCCACAGGATTTCATCCATAATCTATGCAGGCCCAGCACAGGAGTTGATGAGAGCTGCTCAGTTACTCAAAAATCTAAAAACATTGCTTCTACCACAAAACATGGCGCCATTCATTGTCTGCTGACGTCTTTGTAAGCAAGCGACTTTACCTCTTTACAGGGATGATACTGAGCTGTGGGGAAAAAATGAATTGTGGCAGTGAAAACAATTTTTTTTTATACATAGCTGAGTGAAAACAAAAGCCTTATTTCAAGCTTTTTAGGATCATTGTTTTGTAAGTTACTGTTGCTTTTTCTTCTTCTGTTATATAATGGATCCTCTGAAGTATCTGGTGCTTGATTGTTCCAGCTGTAATTCAATAAGCTGTTTAAGGGTCCACTGTGGCAGGAGAATGAACAGTCTATAGTAGAAGTAAATTTACTAAAGTACTATGCTTAAGTACAATTTTGGGGTACTTGTTTCTATTTTATGCTACTTTATACGTCTACTCCACTACAATTCAGAGAGAAATACGATAGTTTTTATCCTCCTCAGCATTTATCTCATCGTAACTTTGCAGATGAAGAGTTTCTCACTCGCTACAACATTAAAATGCAGCCTACATATGAACACATAATAATCTGATATACAATATTTTAAAGTTGACAGGGTACAATTTTAATATCTTAAGTTAATTTTTCTTACAGTACATTTTTCCTTAAGAAAGCGTTCCAATTCAAGACTTTTACTTTTGTAATGGCATATTTTATATTGTATATAGTATTGCTGCTTTTACTTAGGTAAATGATCTGAACACCTCCTTCACCTGATGGTCTGTGATCAGATAAGTTCATATGTTGCTGAAATATTGAAGCAAAGTTAATATTATGATATTAGGAGAAAAGAAGAGATGAGAAGAGGGAACAAGAAAGAGATTAAATAGGAGTGTGTTATGAAGCTGTTTAAAATTCCTGTCATGTCTCCAGTTAGTTTGTAGTGCCATCTAGTGTACAAGGCTCGCTCTCTCTCTCTCTCTCTCTCTCTCTCCCACCCTCCCTTTTATCTCTCTTCCTCCATTTCTGTGTCCCTCCACCCGTCTGGCAGGATCATTTGGCCGCAATAGGGCACTTATACTCCAGGTGTGGTGCATTGAAAGATGACCACAGGAGGACCAGGATGTGGCTCTCTCTCTCTCTCTTCCTCTCTCTCTCTCCCTCCCAGGGTCTGTTATCTATTAAACTATAAACAATTAAACTAGGAACCAAAGGTTTCACAGTTTACTTACTTACTTCCTGTCTGGATTCTCTCTCATACATGCACTGAATAGAATAAAATACAACCATTACTTTTACCATTTCACCCTACATGCATTAACAAAAGGAACACATCACCGTCCATGTGGCACCTGCACCTCTCTTCCAGGAGTTCATGGGGAGTTCACTGACTCCGACATGTCAGAGAGAGAGAAAAAAAAGTACAGTTTGATAATAGTAAATCCGTCAGAGCTGTGGGTTGAGCGTAGCTCACAGCAGCGTGTATTTCAGCTTGGCAACAAAGGGGGTCTAGTATTGGGCCTAGTGCCAAAATATGATGGCTGAAGTAAGGAAAGAAATCAATAACTTTATCTCCACTCATCTGAGGTTTGGATCAAATATGACAGAGCAACTCTTTTTTCTGTATTTCATACAAAAACATAAGGACACCACTGCTTCTTTTTTGCCTTGTACAGTTTGTGCAAGTAGGATTTTGACATCTAAAGTGATTAAAGTCTAAGGATTATAGGATTTTTAGCACATATGACCACTGAATTCTGTATTAACCAATCAAAAATGAGGAATATTAGTGATATTACTGTATTAAGCATTGGGATTAAGTAAATCATGGATTTCAAAATATGCTCAAAATACAAGCACATTTTGTGACACTTACTTAGTCACAAAATGTGCTTAGTCAAGTCAAGTCAATTTCATTTATACAGCCCAAAATCACAAATTTGCCTCAAAGGGCTTTACATTCGTGTATCATATGACATCCTCTATCCTTAGACCTCGATTCAGATGAGGAAAAACTCCCAAAAGAACCATTTAACAGGAAAAAAAATGAAGAAACCTCTGAGGGAGCAATAGAGGAGGGATCTTTCTTCCAGGACTGACAGACATGCAATAGAAGTAGTGTGTACAGAATAGATTGAAATAGCAATAATAGAAGTATAACTACTAATGCACAACAAGTCGTTCACAATCAGTTGGACACACTGAACACACACACACACTGATTTATTTGTGACTCACCTTTGGGTGTAAACCCAACGTTTGAAGAACTGATATTAAAGCATAACACTGGTCATATTCTATATTTTTTTGTCCACAAATCCCACAAAAAGACCAAAGTCAACAATGAAGTGATTCTACTAACAAGTATTGTCTGTGCAGCCAAAGCCTGAAGTAGATTATTCCTCTGGGCTAAAGTCTAAAAACTATTAACAACTAGTGTGAGTGACAGTGTTGCACTGACCAGGTTGACGCGTTCCTTTCCATATGACAAATATGTTACAATGAACACAGATGTCAATCCCACATGCACCATACTGCTGCTGTAAACACTCACAAGTGCACCAAATCCACACCTGTAAATAGTCCCCAACAAATACACCGTTTACTCCTGTTTGAGTAATGTTTTCAAAAAACTACAGCACCCAGCTGTTTAATAAAATGAAAAACTAAAAATGAAAGCATAATATGACCCATTTCTAAAGACATATATATATATATATATATATATATATATATATATATATATATATATATAACAGAGTGAAAACAGATCTCTCTTATAGTCATGAATAAAACATACAATGTGGCAAATACACACACTCAGACACACACACGCCCAGACAGTCAGGGTTTACAGCATATGTCGGTGTGTTTTATGGTTGAGCCATGTTTAATTATTTACTCCAGTCTTTCTCAGGCCACAGTGGTGTCGATTACCAACACTCTGAGCTGCCTCCTCTCCTCAACTCCACGTCCAGTTCAATACGATTAACTCTCCTTTCTCACAGAGGCTTTGGTACATTTGCCGGATGATTTAAGACCTGCCTACCTTCTCGAGGTTTCATTGACAGTTGCACTATTCTGGATATAAACATGTCGGGGATGAATAGTGATCAGCTGCATCGCTCCACCTTGGGGATTTACTCGGTGAGTAACAGATACTAGTGGCTCAAATTAGACAACAAACTTAACCTGTGAGACAGGCGGGTGCAGTAAATAACCACATGAGGAAGAGAACTTGTAAGAGTGGTCTGGTCTTTGCTGTGATTTCTTTTTCAGTTTCTGGAGAACAATGGAAACATTTCTCGGTTACTGAGGAGTGAAGCTCAGTTCAACTTTTTAATGCAATTTCTGCCAAGCAAACATGATGTGAATCCACATAGTCAGTTTGAAATTCAAGGAGTATTTTCGTTTGCTTGATAACACCAGAGATTTGAGACTTAGAGGAGAGGAGAGTTTGTGCTCATAAATACAGATTGAATTAAAGATGGATTTTATTGATTCTTCTTTAGGTGGGTCTTAAAGTTTCTCTGACTTTCAAAATTCAACAGAAAACTGTGGTGTGTGTGTGTGTGTTTCCCAAACAGAGCTTGATGGATGACTTCAACCCCAGCCTTCAGAAACTGGTTTCGCTGGGTTACAGCTACATCCAAGCTTTCCAAGGTAAGAAAGCCAGCAAGAAAGAAAGACAGAAAAACAATCTGCTAATGAGAGTGTCTCACTTTTAGGGCATTTGTGAGTGAAATTCACACCTGCCGTTATAAGTGCTATAAACTAAACAAGCTGTAATGGCAGTACACAGGATATGGGAGCTGTCAGGCATCTGTTTCACTAGACCTAATTCCAAAGTCCATATGCTTTGGGACTATCCTGGAGCTGTTATAGCCTTGGTTATGGGCCTGTAACCAAGGCCTGCAGACTACACTGTTAACAGACAAACAAGGCCCCTCAATTATATTTAATTTCCATTTATTGTTTATTATATCTATGCTCTTTATCTGACCATGTTCCCTTTAAGTCCTGCAAGGAAGAGAAGAGACAAAGTCATTTCAGAGCCAGGATTAAAATGTTTAATATTGCGTCTATATTTTATGTCTTAATTATCCACAATCACCTCTAATCCTTGTGCAATGCATTCAATTTGAAAGGCCTTTAAAATGCAAATACAGAAGCAGGTTTATATGGTGATGCTTTTACACATTATATTACGTTATAGGTGTTTTTGTTTAATAAACGCAAGAGCAACTATGCTACATCATCAGCAGCTGATTCATAGTCGCACCACTGCACCAAAAGCCCTGCAGACACAAAATACAGATTATGATGTCTCTTGTTGCCACCTGCACAGAGGCTATAAATTCCCTCAGTGTGTTCAGGGTAGAGCCATAACATCATGACACGTTGATGAGCTCAAGCCAAGAGCAAGAACTAATGAAACTGCGAGTCTGTTTAGAGTCTACTGATGTAGCCTCTCTTCATACATAATAAAAGGTTCAGGCTCTCCCTATCCATTGTTATTAAAGGTCTATCACATGGGTGTTCATTATTGAAATCCATTAGTCTCACAGCCTCGGGGGAGTGTGCGTTTGATTGGTTAGCGTTGGCTGTAGCCCCGTCTGTCCAAAAACAAGGCAGGTTTTTCTCACCTGCTAAATAAAAAGTGCAGCTAAAGCTCGCTCAAGTCAAAAAGACCAGAACACCTCTGCTCAGGGACCTAATGCTGTGCTCGAGTTACTGAGACGACACCAGGCTGAAGATTTAAACGAGGTCAAACTCTGATTTGACCCCCGTTTTGCATTTACTGCCCGTCAAAGGCAGATAACAGTAACTAGAGAACTAGAGTAAACTGCATAGCTTTCCATCTACCATTTCTTAAAATAATTAACTTGAAATCAATATAATTAATTAATTTACAATGTAATACATTTAAATATGCAATTTAAAAGAAACTTAACCGCACCAAATCATGAATTCCACTAGAGTCAAAAGAGATGTCAGTTACTTCTACTCTGCTAAGCTAGGCTAGTTACCTTTTAGCAGGACTAGTATAGCTGTTTTTATCCTCCATGACTGGATTTAGCTACTATTGTACCATATTTATGTTGTATAATAAACTAAATCACCAAAATGTTCAAACAAAATGTATATATTTCAATTACAGGGAGCAGCTAAGGGGAAAAAGTAAGTAAATTTAGCTTGCGTCAAGGCCAGCCGTGGCTATCTCACCATCTAGCTTTACCTGGATTTAACACGCTGTTTTCTTTGAAATTGTACATTTCTGTGGCATTAAATGTTTTATATGTTAAAACAGATGTCAAGAAGTGAGATTCTGGCATTAACAAATGTTTGACTAAATACTGTATGTAGGCTAGTTACTGCCTTTTGTCTTTGTAGGGCAGTGTAGTAGAAATAAAGCACAGATGTAGCAATGAGAGCAAAGAGCAAGAAGAAAAACGTGATTTCACTGTAATTTTCTGCTGCTATAACATATTTCCAAATGACTGCAGAGAGATATTTGTGTGTATGGTAATTTGAATTATTGAATGATTTCCTTTTTTGTAATTAACCTGCTTTTAGTTCTATGCCTACCAAATAAATGTACATATGAAATGACTGTTGTGTTTGTGTGTGTGTTTCAGCTCTTGCTGTAACAAGTGAGGCCTACTTCAGTGCGCTTTCAAAGATTGGAGAGAAGGCTTTCCACACCATGTCCTCACGCTCCCTGGGTATGTGTGAACACGCATTCACGCACTGCTGGCTTGTGCAATCTCATGATTACTGAATGGAAACACAAAGAAGTTATTTCTGTATTTACAATCCAGGATGTAAGCGTTTTGTCTTTGATCTGTTTATGGCTTTTTATTGAACTAATTAAACAGTGTTCTTCTGTATCATGAAGACCAAAGTTTACCCTCAGACGGCACTTTATTGCTCCTTTCACAATTACACGAGTATGTGTGTGTGACTAGCACACTCCTTGATGTGTAAGACATACTGTGAGAAGTTATTGAATGAATGTATTTTACAGTTTCTCTAACAGTCAGTGCTTATAAAGACTAAAAGACTTTTACCTGCAGCTCAGACTGAGCTGGCTCAGGTCAAGTCAAGAACGTTGCAGAACTGTCTAATTAGATTTTTACATATGACGACAGTTAGGTTAAATGGCAACACAGTGTATGTTTGAGTCTGTTTTTTTTTTTTATGTGAGTTCAAGCCAAGAGTGTTGGTAGAGTGGGTATCAGATGCCACCAGGCAACATGAATAATAGACGATGACAGGCAGCGGGCCGTGCTCCGCTCACTTAACCCAGCCACTCTAAAGGGGAGTCATGTTAGGTTTAGTGGCTGGAGTTGAAGATATTGTACAAACTGGATCATTAGTGTACTCTTACGGTACAGATTCCTCAGTGAGGAGATGAATCCCAGCATGCATTTCAGGGATAGTGACAAGTCAAACTAAACAAGTTCAATATTTCCAGAATATGATGTTATGGCATGGCAAAACCTGATATTTAAACTGCTCTGGAAATGGTTTTGAGCTTTTATCAAATATTTACGTCCTTCTTTTGCCCCTCACTACGTATGTAGGTGCAATCAGGATGAAGGAAACATGTCTTCCTGTGTAATGACAGTAGCTACACAGGAGGCTAAACACAATGTCAATAGAGGTTGAAGACGGTAGTTGGCCTTTTAAGGAGGCAATTGTGAAACTGTCACAGCACTGTTTGGCAACTAATTCAAGGACTGATGATGATGGATTCAATAAATATAATCATAATAGGTCGTAAACATGAACATAGCATCAAAGGTATTGTAAAAATGAATTTGCACGGTAACAAGGAAACTAGATTAGTAAAAGTATAGATTAGCTGTCCCTCATGTCAGGAAGACAGAATGTATCACCAGTGAAAGATTAACATTAAGTCCCCATAGGAAGTAATTAAAAGTAAAATACTGAACAGTTAGCTCAACAGTAAATTAGCAATATATTCATGGTTAAGCAGTAACTTGTGTGTTGATGGGTGATTATATGCATGCTTAGCTGTGTAATGCTAGTACACGAGAGGCCCAAACTGGTGCTGCTACAGATAACACTCAAAACAAGAGCTTTTGAGGAGTAGGTAAAAAACGCTTGTCAATATTTGCTCGGTCGCAGATCTGACAAAAGGCTGAGTGTAGCAGTGTCAGTTAAACTGCGACTGTTGTGGGACTGTGCCAGTAGGGGTTGCTACTAGCAACAGAACACCCGACTGTTACCAACTGCTGGTGGCAGAACAGTCCAGGTTCCAAAACGATTCCATATGTGTGTCTGTGTTCCACAGCAACATCACGATAGTCTGAACGCACGGTGGCAAGAGTTGCGTTTTATATGTGGAGCAAAGGTTTTAATGTTTTTCACCTGGGAATCACATGTGTGTGTGTGTGTGTGTGTTAGCTGGTGTGTGTGTGTGTTTAAGAGATAAAAGCACAGATTTTGTATTAGTGTTTAGGTCATTGGTTAATGAGTAGATAGAAATGAACAAAGGGGAAAGTTTATATTATATTGCATGCGTTGCATTTTATTGTTTTCCAGTAATATATTAACACCACGTAATGCATTTGTCTTTAAGGAGATGTCCTGGTTCAGATCTCTGAGAACCAAAGAAGGCTCACCTTGGAGCTGGAGGGAATAGTAGGTTACATCAACACTGCACTGATCTGTCCATCGCAGCTTTTGAGTATGACCAAACTCCTATGTGCTCCATTTTCTCATGTGTTTAATATGTTTTTGTGCGTCTCTTTCCAGTTCCGCTGGTTCAATGTGGAGGTTCTTCAGGAGATGGACAATAACATTAGGCTGGACAGAGATTACATATCAGTGAGTGAGGGCCAAGCAGCAGGGGCACAACAAGGTCAAAAGGGACTCACGACAAGCCGTTATCTCATAATTATTTCCAGGGATGAAAAGAAAAATGAGGTATCATGGGAATAGTTATGAACCCAGGAATAGTTTGTGTGGCCCTGGAGTGAGTTATCTGATGAGTTAATATGTTGATATATAGCTCACTTACCTCCCAGACGATAAAGAATTAAAACTGAAGAAGCCATTAGAATGAATGGGAAAACGTCTTCATCTTCATTTCCACTGGATTGCTAATTTTGACCTGACATTGTCCTACAGTACCTAGATGACTGAAGTGATTTTACACAGACGTGATGTGAATACTCTGTCACACAGGGCAGTAGGAAGCGCTACGAGATGGAAGTCCACAACCAGGCAACAGCTCTGGAGAGACAGCTGAGGAGAGGGACCAACCAGGTTTGTGTGTTTCTTTCTTTCTGCACCCTGGAGGAAAATTCAGCGCCAGTGTTGTACAGTATATATATATACTGTCAAATATATGTATCCTCAGGATTGTAGCGAGTATGTGCAGTTCCTCAGGGAGAGCCATGGCGAGGCTCTGAAGGAGGAGGAGAGACGACACCGCTTCCTGGCTGAGAAACACTGTGGCCTGATACAATCCATAGTCCACCTCATGAATAAGGTATACAGCTTACTTCAAATAGCATTTTTGAATTCAATATTTTATGGTTTGTTTTGGCTTATTGACTACAGGTGCCAAATGGGTCGGGTTTGTCGTACAACTCGTTGCAATGAATGTCAGAAGGACAGAAACAGGAAGGCACTCAAAAGAGAATTCATAGTAATGACACTTTATCGGTCCCTGTAGGGAAATTCCCCTCCTTTATAATGGTGATCGAGCACAGATCACCTGCTGCAGAGGTACAGATACAGATTCAGTTTCCTCAGCAGGACTGGTACCACACTAACAGGTCATCTGTTTGGACTCCTTGCTCACTTTTTATCACACCACTCTACTGACCCAATTACACATTTTATTGTGACTGACAACTTTTGTGCAGTAAACCCAACCCTAGTTTTCATACTGAGGCCCTTTGAGACTGTGCCAGTGGTTTAGGACTGATCTGACACATGTGTGCTTGTTTGTTTAACTCATATAAAAGTTTTCCCTTTTAATACTTAACATGATTTTTGATAAATCTACTGGCGATAACAATGTAAATACAAGGCTCATTCCAATAAATATAGCCTTGTAACATCTTATACTGCTCCCGTCTGAAGAGAGGGATGCAAACAACTACTGTGCCTCATGGTGCATCAGGCTGTTTGAACAGCGCTTGGTGATGAAACATTTACCAGATGAATAACACAGACAAATAACCCACCCCATTTAAATGAAACAGATAATTACGGTATGTTAGGTCATTTCCAACAGGAAAAGAAAAAAATAGATTAATTGATAGTGATGATGAAAATAGAACATCTCATGGCAAGTCAAAATTATGGAATAAAATGTAAAACTTCTGAGATAAAAAGGCAAAATTTTGACTTACTTATTAAGATAAAAAGTAATCTTTTTTTTAATTTTTAGGAGTATTATTTTTTTAATTTGCAGAAATGAGCTTCCGTAAGAACCCTTGAATTTTCAGAGTTTTAATTCACAAACTGACAAACACAAAGACATGGCAGTCTAATAGAAATGGTGTGCTGATGACATTTTTTTGTATGGCAACAACAACAACAACAACAACAACAACAACAACAACAGTACTCACAATTAACCAGAAATGAAGCAGGCCACTGATCATCACATGTGGATAACTGTTTACCTCTCACTGAACATACATTTGTGTATATGAGGCATTTTTTAACATAAGCTGCTGTAACATAAGCTGGTAACTCTGCCAACCCTCACTTATTAATGGGAATTTATTTATCTTTATACATTTGTGTGTGTGTGTGTGTGTGGCAGACAGGAGGTTCTCTCCAGCAGAGAGCTGATGCCTGGTCAGAGGAGGTGAACACCACCAGAGGGTTAGGACCTGCGGCCAGGCGACCGACTGCTGTGGACAGCTCTGTGAGTTTTCACAAATCAGTTGTGTTCACTGAATTATTTAAGCAGGGTCGGGGCTGAGTTGCATGTGAATCTTTCAAAACGCCAAGATTGTGCTGCTGGTGTGAGATATAATCCTGTCTTGGGGGAAATCTCTTGTGAAATTTATAACTACGAATTTGAACCAGTCAAAACTTTGAACATTTAGTTTCTGAATTTATCTGAATTCGTAAAACAAATATTAGATTAAAAAAACATATTATAATGGAACAACAGGGAAAGGGTTGATCTTATAAACAGACAGTGTGTTTTAGGGAAAGCAGTGAATTATTGCAATAATATTTCTGTTACGAGGGGGCCCTCTGCTGGTTGGAGCCAGATTCAATTTAAAACCATCAGATTGAATCCCAACTCTGGCATGAGGGATAATGCTGTTAGAGGGGAGCTTTCTGAGCAGGATTGAACCTGTTGCTGAAATATAAGGACAGAGATGTGACTGTGATAAGTAATTTTACCAACTTTAATCAAAATATGAACCTCACACGTCATCTGAATAAACGCACAAGTCTTTGAGTATGAATTCAGACGGTGGGATCAACACTATGGATAATTCACAAACTGAAACCATATGGTTCTTTGCATGAAGCCTGCAATTACGATTCAAGTTAACAACAAAGACGTCCCCCTAAGATAAACCCTGTCAGTTTCACTCTGTTCCTCACTGGAAGGTGACGTGCCAATGAACCCCACAGATCCCACATGTTACTGTAATAACAATCAGAGGATTAACGTGGATTCTGTGTTTGTTTTGCTTTGACGTGGGATTTATCCTCGCTTATAACAGACAGATATTTGAGTTGCGCTTCTACAGTCACACATGATACACATTACTCAGTGTAACATACAGTAGATCCAACACATCCTCCACATTAAGCCAGTCCATGTAAGATAACATTAACTGCTCATTCCTGGGCTGCTGCTTTTGTTTGTCGTTTATTCAGATGTGAATTAGCTGTTTGCCATTATGTCTGCGGTACGTCCTGGCGTTTGCAAGATATTCTAACATTACAGCTGCACAGTCAAGCTGTGTGTGCCTGTGCATGTAATGTGTTCTTGGTTGTACAGGTGGGGATGAAGGAGGAGGAGATCAGAAAGAGCAGAGAGGAGCTGACCCTCGGCAACATACCATCAAGGGGTGAGTGGTTACTGTAATACGAACAGGGCTTCGTTTCCAAAGCTCTATATTTATTTTGAGTGAAGATATCACTTCTACTGACACCATGTTTGAACACAGACAATAAATCTAAAACGTCAACGTGCTCAAACCCCCTAACAACGATTTCATAAAAAGATTTAGATTTTACTTTGGTGCCACGTATTTTATGTATTTCTTCCCAATTTTAGAATGAAAGTATTTCTGTAATATTCAGTGTCGTCTGTAAATCTTTTGCAGCCCATAATGCCTCCGCCTGTATATCAGAGCTCATTTTGCCTTCAGTCTACCACCCGCTTTATCATACTTTAAGCCTTTTATCTGTGTTTCTCTCCCTCTCTCCCTCCGCATAATTTTGCACATTATGCACTTTAATACCCCCTCATTTGTACTTCCCTCTGCAGAAAGTCTGTCTAATTATTTGGCTTGCTTATCTAGAGTAAAAATAGATACAGTGAAGATGTATCAAAAACAGAAAACAAACTATCTCTAGAATATTAAATAGCCCTTTCACTTACGTTCCACTTTTGCCCGTCTGAAACACTGCATGCAGCGGGCTTGTTGTCTGTAGCACTACAGTGGCCACACTGATGCTCACTAGAGAGAAAAACAATGCCCCCTTCTTTGGTAAAAATTCAATGACTTGCATCCCCTGCCATCCAAGCCAAATAATTCTGCACAGAGTGAGATATTTAGTAGTCTGCTAACCCTCTGACTTATGAGTACCAGGACGAATGAATGTAAATACTAGCTGTTTATATTTTTTAATGAATCATTTCACCAGAGCTATTTTGTGCTGTAACAAACTGTCGTCTCTGTGTTTCATTTGTAATCTCTCTAGCCCCGTCTCCCCAGGGAAGCATTTCTCGCTCTACAGCAGGGTCAGTGGGAGGTGGAGGCGGTGGAGGAAGATCCATGAGGGCCCGGGTGGCCCATCAGCCGGTCGGTTCCAACCCCACCCTGCTGCCCTTCGCCAGAGGAGAGGTGATCACTGTGCTGGTCCAGCAGCCCAGGAACGGCTGGCTGTATGGACGCGCTGGCAGCAGCTCAATGTGAGATATGTTGTCTTGTGCTCTGTCCTGCTTTACCACTGTCTATCTGTACCCATTGTACATACATGTATGCTGCTCAAGTACAATATATGGTAGCCAATTTTTTTTTTTGCTGCTGTACTCTCTGTTGCACACTGATACCATTCAGTAGGTTAATATATTCAGCTAGTTTACAAACATTTTTACATTTAATGTTCTAGACACAGCTGGAATAAATAGAAAATAAAAGAATATAAGAAAGTACAGTGAGTGAGTATTGTTACACTGTAAGCATATGAATGGAGAAAAAGAAAAGAAAAATAGAAAAAGAAAAAGAAAAAAGTTAAAACAAGAACAACAAGAATAACATTGTTAAGGCTAATTTTAATGTCATTAGTTTTGCAGGTATTTGGTCATAAATCTAAGTTTTGGACACATTAAAATGGGGGGGGGGGGGGGGTTCACCAAAGTCAATTAAGATTTATCCTTGGGGGATCGTGAATGTCTGTATAAAATTTCACGGCAATCCATCCAATAGTAGCATTTCAGTCGGGACCAAAGTAGCGGATCGACCGACCAATAAACTGGCCAACATTGTCATGGCAACAACTACCAACAGTACCATTCAGTTGTATTAAAAAAGTGTATTTGTGTTCACAAATTCTTTTAAATATGTGTACTTCTAACATTCTAACATTCTTCACGACATTAACACCTAATTCATTAACTGTCATCTTTGTGGCTCTTTCGTTTTCAGTCAGGGATGGTTTCCAGCCTCATATGTGGAAGCAGTGGATGATCCTCCAAGGCCAACCAGCTCTGGGTAAACATCCAATAAAATGTATTCAACAAGTATGACTGTTAAATTACATTATGTCATGCTAAGTGCAGGCTGTTTAAGAAATGCATTGACATATTTTAATGGCTCTTACTGTGCCAGACAACATAGCGAAAGACAAGGTTTCCATGAAGCTATAGCCAACAGTGGTTGGCTTAGCTTAGCATAAACACTGGAAACAGGGGAAACAGCTAGCTTTGCCCTGTCCAACAGTAACAAAATCCACCTACCCGTACCTCTAAAGCTCACTAATTGACATGGGATACCTCTTTGTTTAATCTGTACAAAACCTGAAGCTTTAAAACAGCATAGAGGTCACTATTTCTTGGCAGGGCACAGTAATTTCCTGGAGTCTTGTCGTTACCGCGAGGTTGCCAGACAACCAGTGTAGACTTCAGGAAATAACTAAAGTGAGCATATCATTTGCTGTCTCACTGTTACTTCAAAAGCCTCTGTCTAACACGTTACTGAGAATCTTTTGAATATTCATGATTTGAATAGAGGGAACGTATATTGGCTATGACTGGTTACTCTGCTACCCTACAGTAGTTGCCATAGCAAATCAAGCCATGATTACATGACAAGCAGGTGGACAAAAAATTCAGAACTTTTGAATGAGTTTACATCTCTTAGACGCTGACATTTAGTCATGCATTTCTGAACTACAAACAGAACTACAGCTGCTCCCATGTTACTCTTCCTAATGAATTTACTTAATGAATATTATGTATTTCTGTTGTGACTTTTGAAGTGGAGTGTTTTGAACAACGCTGCCTCACAGGAAGTAGGTTTGAATCTCACAGTTTGCATGTGCTCTACCTGATGCTTGTATGTCATACCTCCCACAGTCCAAAGAACTGCATGTCAGTGCACAGTGAAAAAATAATCTTTATCTGCAGCCATTAAGAATGAAGGGATTTTAAATCAAAGACTAAACCTTCTGCATGATGTTTGCCTTTCAAACCTGATACAGAATACATTTTGCAGCTCCCCCCAGCTGTCCTTATTGTTTTATAGGCCCAACATTTTTAAAAGAGGGTCAGCGTGAAACTCAGGCCTGGAATAATAACATGAACTATTTAAGATATTTGGGTGACCCATTGCTGTGAGGAAAACCAGTAAGAAGTTTTAAACTAAAACTCTGCTCAGTCACTGTAGACACATGCCACAGATAAACGTCTAAAATGTGAATGTTAATGTAGCTCAAATGCACTGAACATATGTATTTGACGTGAAATCTTATGTACTTAAAAAAGCAAAACATGCTTTAACTCATATTTTCTGTGTACAAATCTAATATCCTTTAAACATGAAGGACAATAAGCATTTCAAGAGGAAAGAAAGCTCAGGTGTCAAGTGAGATAAACAGAAACTTTACAAATGTTTTTTTTTTTTTTGTCATTTCAGTAGCTCCACCCTTCGAGGCAGCAGCAACATGAGCAACCTGCTCGACCAATCAGGAAGCTGCAGCCACAGCGGTGCCCCGCCCCCTCCGCCTCCACCACCATCTCTATCTTCAAATAAACAATCTGAGATGCGACCAATCACACCGACTCCAAACAACAGGGCTGAGTCTTATTCAGAGAACAAGGTATGGCTATCAGTCAGCCAGTCTGTCTGATTCATCGATCAGTGTAGATGACATCAATCAATTCTCTCTCTCCCTCTCTATCAAAAGAATCAATCTTTTGGCCTATGAATCAACACTGAAACATAGTTTGTTGAGATCTCATTGCGTTTTTCTTCTGCAGTCTTTTTTAAAATCAATTTAGGGACGACTTTCTAACAAGGCACCTTTTATAAAGCCTTTATATAAGTTGTAACTAACAGCTTAATCAATGGTTAATAAATCATTTATCAATGCTTTTTAGACAAGTTATAAGCCATTAATAAAACTAACTTTTGTCGAAATTGCTTGGTGTTTATCCTTTCTATCTGGTAATAATACAGTTTTAAATGTGGCTATCCATTCATAAATGCTCATGGGCTTCTCACACTATATTAATATTAATACATCATTACTACAGGGTTTTAGTCCATAAAGTTTGCACTTGTTGTGTTAATAAGCTGTTAATAAATTGATTTTTGTCCAGATTTTCTGTTGCCCTGTCCTAGAAAGACACTTTTTACCACCTGGCAACCCAAAAGTTGTTCGTATTAGTGGCTTTTTACTGACCTATAGGGCATTAGTTACGACTTATTTTAATAAAAGTTGCTTTTTTAGAAAATTGTACTGTACCTCATAGGGTTTGCTTTTGGGTTTTTTAGTGGTATATTATGTTCCCCTGATGTGTCGATATTTAATTAGCTACGTTATCAAAAGGTTCTGCGGAATCATTTCACATCAGCCAGACAAAGAGATGGTTCATGATTTTTATCCACAGAAGGTTGAAGTTTATTTCAGTCAACCGGTAAACTCAGAGCAAGTAGGGGAACCTGAGTCAACGCATACACCTGTGTGTTAATGGTTGAAATGACATGGGACAGCTCTGATGAGATAGAGTATGTAATATATCTTTGATGGTATTTGTCAGTCTGTCCAGCAGGGGCACTGCGGCAAGGTGCTGTTCTCAATGGCTCCTCACCCCTCTTTCTGGTGGATGCAGGGAGGGAGCTCCAGCTGCTGATGGTGTATGGGCGAGGAGGTTGTGTGCATGTGTGTGCTCTTGTTTTGGCGTGCTGTAACTTAAGACTATTAAACTGAAGACCTATTTGAAGCCCTTGTGACCGAATAGGTCTGGATCATAACCTTTAGGGTGCTGCAGTGTGATAATTCCGTCTTTTCTCTTTGGTGCTATTCAAGCACACAGTGGTTTGAATAGCATTTCTGTTCCAGTCGGGGACACGCAGAGATAATTTGACAGGAAGGGGCTTAAGGTAATAAATGACCCTCCTAAACTGTGGTTTTGGGTTTTATAAATGATTGATTTTAAAGCAAATCATCACATTATGCTAATATTCCAAAAATACTTGGTATATTTAAGGAACAATAAGTGAGCATGGAAGCAATGGTCGATCCTTCCCGAAGCCTTCCCCACAGTGTAGCCATCATCCCGCTCCACCATTCCCATCCGCCAGACATCTACTCATACATTTCATAGTCAATAAAATTGTCTACTGAAGTCTTGGACATCTTCATACTGAATTTTTGTGCTGCTTTCATTGACACTGCAAAGTATTAAGCTATGAAACTTGTTCTCAAGTCAACACTGCAAATGACAAAGCATGTTCATTATTTATTATACTTTTTTTTCATGGTGACATTGATGTATTTTCCCTGATGTCTCTGCATGGTCTCTGTTGTCGTTGCTCCCTTGTCCGTCTCTATTGTAAACATGTGATTTTGCAGTTTGTGTCACACTTCAGATAGACTGAAGTGTGTGTGTGTGGGGATGCTTGGCACAACACATCAATGAGCAGCTTGTGGGAGGACCGACTGAAAGCAGAAGGCCAAGGGGTCAAGGGGCTTGCGAGCCTCCATTAGTGCATGTGTCTACATTTTGTGGTTTGGATTGGCCTTCACTCACCCATACCTTTCTCGTGTTTTTTTTTGTTTTTTTCTTTCTACAGACGTCAAAACCGCATGGATCACAACCAGAACTCTTCCCAAAGTAAGACTGATTTAGCTGTGGCTCTGCTTTGAAAGCGCAGACAGGTTGTGAAACGTTTAAATGGAGGCCACTCATGTTCTCTTCCACAGAAACGAATGATATTTTTGAAGTATATCATGAGCCCATTAAATCAGAGAACAACAGACGAGGGCAGCAATCTAAATGGCACAGAATCGCTTTCCTTCCATTAGAGTTTGAAGTGCAGTTTAGTACTGAAACCATTTCAGTTATGGCCATTTGGGAAGCATGACGATCACTCTCACTCTCACTCTCATTACAGGTGAACAGTTTGCTAGATGATGCTTGTACAGTTTGAAATGCAGTACTCATGTCTCTTGTTATAACCTTTGCTGTTGGGCTCAATGATGTTATTTAGGGCCAGCGCATTTTCTGATATTGTTTTTTTCTGTCCTTTTCTCTTCTTCCAACATTTATTTCCCTCCCTGCTTTACTCTTTTTTTTATTTCAAAGGGGTACCAACCCATTTGCTACAGTAAAGCTGAAGCCCACGTCCACGGATGACAGATCGGCCCCACGTTTGTATCGGCGATGACATCTTAACCCCTTCAGTGAGCTTGATAGTTCATTCTTGACCTTGGAAATAGAAGTACATATGGTCAAAAGTGAGGAAGCTGACCTTGAGTGGAGGTTGTTTTGTCAACTAGTGTTTTCATACTTTGTCATACTTCTCACAATACTCTGTTTGCCATAGTGTCCTTCCGCATAGATACACACGAAGTTGAAGAAAGTTTTGGAGAAATATTTTAGAATTCTTGAGTTTGCACAAGGACCGTAGATTTCTATTTTTTAAACCAACAACCAACATCTATCCATGTTTTTTTGTAGCCTTTTTTCAAAATTGGCTCTGAGTTTGTGATTTGTAAAATAGTAAGAATGAATCACTGTGTGTCTGACATAAACTAACGTGCATTAGATCTTACCTGGTCTTAAATCATCATTCCTTCTCTGAAATGCTTGGTTTATTGACACTGAAATTCTGACATGTGAATGACTTAGATATTGTCCATTTGGAAATAAATGATTACCGTCTATGATGTGTATATAGTGTACAGTGGATGTTAGTGCTAAGAACGAGTTGGTGTGCAACTCAGGGCTCAGGGATGGATGCACGATGCCATGCACTGTATGTTGCTGCTTAAATCATCTTTTTTATGTTTTAGGTTCTTATTTCTATTGTATTGCATCATTTTTCTCTACATGGTCTACTGAATTAAGTCCACTAATAAATATTAATTGCATTACTAATTTACTTTGGAAAATGGCTTGTGGAAAATGAAAATGTAACCTCTGACAGATAATGTAATGTCTTGTAAAAAATAGGATAAAATGCCAGAAATGTAATGAAAAATGCAGTGCATTCATGGATAATGTAATACCATCTTTATAGCATCATATAATTACTTTAACCAGTGTGTCTCCCTTTATTAGCAGGTGGCATTTTACTGATGGCATAATGGTAATATTGATCTACAATGTGACATACAGTAGTAACTAACAAGAACAAAAATTATTACATAATAGAAAATACTGGTATTAATGCCCCTGACAACTTGATTTCAAATCTTCAGTATTTGTTTATAACATTAAATATTGACTACTAAATAAGCAGAAATAAAAGTTCAGAAACACTCTTGGGTGTTATTTTTTAAGTGTTTAACAATCAAATGTTCAGCTGATCTGCTTGATCAGGAATATGTGGGTGTGGTTTGATCAGAGTTGATTGACAGCGGCCTGGAAACAAACAAACAGCCCATCAACTGTCATCAGATTTGGATCCAAATGTTGCTAAATTCTGATTGGTGCACGGTCGTATGTGACAGCCCCGCCCACTTCAGACCAGTGAGAAGAGCTCAGACAAAACAACAACAAAAAAATACATTAAATCGCTTGTGACATAACCAAAACTGTTCTAACTTTGGCAGAAAATAGCACATTTTAGGGACATTTTATAACATTTTGAAACTTTACTTCACTGCTTTTGAGTGGCACTTTGTCACATGTTAAAGAATTTCCACATGCCACTTCCCATAAACCCTCTCTCTCCTGTGTCTATGTGATTTTCTTATGAATGACACTGACCTTAACAGCCTGTTGGGACCAGTAGTTAGCTTGTCTGAGCTACACTGAACTGAACAGTCCTGCTCCTCGTCTGTTAAGTGATAATCTCTAAGCTTCAGATCTGTGTTTATTTTCTCAGGCAGTAAAATGGCCTACTAAAGAAGATCAGGATTCCCGCGTTGCCTGTTTGGGTCCTCCGCTGGGGATACTTAACCCAAATTGAACCTCAGTGTGAATCCAATTCTGCTAATGGCTTGACAGCGTGGTTCTGTTAAACTAGCACGGCACTTCTGAGTAAAGACTCTTTGGCAAGTGGAATAATGTGGCCTCCGCCTCCTTTTTCTCTTTCACTGAAGTTACATTCATAATGCAGTTTGGATTGAAGCAAACGCTGGCAAAAAGAGGCTCCTCAGTGATCCGTAATTGCACAGACTTTGTCTTTATGCAGTTTCTTCTTCTCCTGTCACTGCGCAGACGACACGAAGGGTAATTTTGACCTTCTTAAAGACAAAAGCTTTTTAAAGTACACCCCTTTATACATTATTAGGTTGCTGCCAAGATATGCTTCATTCGTTCTGCTTGATAAGAGTAAATGTGACAGCGAAATAGAGAAAGGAAGGAAAGAAGGAGAGCTGGATTGAGAGTGTAAAATCAGATAGAAGAATCACATCAAAGGAAGGAATTAACAGAGGAGTCTTAGTCAGTCAGCGTTCTCGAGGCTTTGTTTTTCTTTATTTGATTCTTTCACAGCTTGACCTCTTTCTTCTTTTGGTATGTTTTACAACAGCTCATTACCAGAGGAGAAAGGGATGGATAGATCGATGCATGGATGGATGTATGGATGGGGTGATGGTGTGGTAGGGACAGAGGAGAGCGAATGCAGGAAGGGAACAGTGCCAGAAGCGAAATCAACAGAGAAGAAGAGAAAAACAGACAAAGAGAGAAAGAAAATGTGAGAGGAAGTGTTGGCAAAGAAAATGAACAGATAAGAAAGAGGGTAAAGTCAGAAATACAGAAGGAAATCAGGGTCTTTCTCTTATAATCTCTATTTTCTTTAAATATCTACGCTTTAAAATGTTAGGTTTATTCCTGCAGGCATGTTTTATATCTATACATAAACAGAAACAAGAACAGTTTGTATAAAAAGGATAAAATAAATAGGATGAATATAGCTGTGGGTACATTTGAGGAGGTGTGTGTGAGGGGGTGGCACACCACCGCTTAGTTTCTATAGTGCAGCATAGCATTGGGCTGGGAGTCAGGGTGGGGTGGTGACGTGTAGGTGCTGGGGAGGAAGAGGGGGCCAGCGGGTGTCAAGGATGTGGTGGTGGTTAGGAGGTGATCTTGGAGTTCTAGTCAGTCGCACTGGGTGACTATTTATTCTTTCACCAGGGCAGCAAATTCTGCAAGAGAGGAAGAAAAAACTTGTCAGGATGTTTGAGTTATTTTCTCTCTATTTTATAAATCCACCACAGTAAAAATGTCTTCAGCTTAAAAAGCTAAAAAGTTATGGTATGCTTTGGAAAATGCTCACCAGTAATATATAGTGTGCACAATTTGTAGTTTTTCCTGAAGAAAGGGTGGTCTAAAACTTTTGGGAGAGCACGGGGGGGGGGGGGGGGTCTTTAATCTTTTTACGTGACATTTCCCTTTTCTTGTGAGATTTACTTTAGAAAAAAAAAAGGCTGAATAGTTACATCAAAATAGACGTGCCAAAAATAGACGATATGGATCATAAAGGCATGTTTTGCCAAGGACAAAAATCATGTCTCATCTCGTCATCATGTCTTTATTTTTTAGCAGCTAATAGGACCATTTACTACGTCCAAATCTACTGTTTTGAGAAACAAAAATCTCTCTAAAAAGTGCACCTTTTTTCCCTGGCCAACAGTCGCCTTAGCTTTATTCTGATCTACAGTAAAGTTTAATGTATTATATATGTAGCGTTAACCTATACTATAATGCCTGTTCAACACAACACAACCTGTTCTACTAATGGGTGAAGTGAAAACATTGCAATCCTGAAGCTCCTCAGCAGCCACAGAGCTGCCACCTGTGCCCTGTGAGCTTATTCGGTCACCGTGGTCATAACTGGTAATTTAGTAGCTCTTTGTTCAAAAATAGAGAGCAGCTGCGGTAAACAGGATGCACCACAATTGCAATTCCACTCCTAATGTGCGATATGGGCTATGTCAAACATAAGGTTCACCACCCCTCCCAACCCTAATAATTTATGTACAGTCCCTTAATGGGCTGAATCATGTCATATCATTTAGGTTTTGCTTCTTTGGCATAGACATTTAAACAAACTGCAGAAAGATCTCATATCTCACATCTATAACGACATTGATGTTGCAATCCGAAAGCCAACATTCACTAATAAAAGTTCAAAACAATAATATAAACATAGAGTGAAACTGCAGTCTTAATAAATGACCAATAAATAAATGTGTGTTAAACCACACACTGCAGCAGATGAAGACAGTCTGCCTGTGTGTGTTTGTGTGACTTTCTTTCTACATTTGTGTTGCTTGGTGTCTGTTTGTGTGACCTTGTGACGTTCCCACTAATGGAATTTGATGTTTACCATCGACTCCAATCTTGCCGTCTCCATCCTTGTCGGCTGCTTTTAAAAATGCTTTGGTTTCTGTGTCTGTCAGGTCCCTGCCATCTTTGGTGAAACCCTTCAGGACGTATCTAGCCAGGGACAGAAAAGCAGAATGGATCTGTGTCACAGAACACTAATGTTTTATGTGCAGCAAGATCATTTATATCATATGTGTATGTGTGTATATCTGCATGTGTGCTTGTCTCACTTGAGCTCCTCCTCCTCTATGAAGCCGCTGTTGTCGGCGTCCAGCACCGTGAAGACCTTCTTCACGTCATCAGAAGACTTTGCCTTCAGACCCACCATCTCGAAAAACTTCTTATGGTCAAAGGAGTCAGCAACTGCACACACAAACAAGGAGGCACACAGGCATGCAAACACAAAGATGCAAAATGTCAGCACTTTGCAAGCACTTCTAAACTCCAAAATGTTAACCTCAGATGCTCCTCTTGACAGCTACTAACACTTGACGAAATGTTTCATAAATTATATGACTTAAAGGGTCTTCTAATGTTAGAATTATAAAGACACAAAGTTTCTGTGGGACACTAAAGATAGTGGGCATGAAATCCCACCCACACACAGAGGTACGTGTGCATACTCATAAACACTCTAAAAGTAACTTTAAGTTGCTGAAAGCTGCTTGTCCTGTGTTGATCTGGGTGACGATGCCCAAAGGCAAAATTGTAATTGTAGTAAGGCAGCCTTCTAACACTGTGACTGTTATAGATTGAGAACATGTGTTTGCCAGAGGACCCATCAGTTCTGGGTCATGGAGCTCTGTCTATCTCCTCTGTCTGTCTGTCTGTCTGTCTGTCTACGCTATGCATGTAAATACATTAGCTACAGGTATGCACATATGTAAAAGAAACTCAAAAAACCCTTAATTCTTTTAGCTTTTGCATGACAAACTCTTTTAGCCAACGTCTTCACTCAACAGTGATGTAGAGGTGGAGGCCCTTGTTCTGTAAGTCTTATTTTATTTGAATTTATTTGATAGGGACGATGCAATTTAACATAGTTCATAGCTATTGTAAATTTTTAAATCTCATCCCTAGTTGGACTTTTACATGTACAGTGTAACTGAAATATACAGCTTTCAGTATCATAAAACCACAATACACTATAGATATGGAAGATAAGATACAGATATGGAAGACAAGTCCCATTCATTTTGCCCATAGATAATGTAACGTGACTCACAGCAAAAGATTAACAGGCTCATGGGTATTGTAGTATTTTGAGCCATCTGCCATGCCAAAATGATGGACAAAACATGATAGTTTAAATAATTTAAACTGGTGGCCATAACATGAACCTATGTGATCATTACATTATCCAGGAAAGTCCTGTGTTCCTGCATTTTGTAACATTAAGGATATTGTTTGAAGAAGAATTTGAAATGGGAATACAGATTTGGGCAAAACACTACACATAGGTGTATGGTGGGAGGGAAAACCGGTAGTACTGGTCTTAAACCAGTCTAAAACCAGTAGTGTTGTATTCAACACCAGCCCAAAGATAAGCCAAGCTCTGCAAGTTGGAGCTGATTCTTAGCCCAAATCATCCAAAGTCCATATCCCCAAGATCTAATCATATCTGGGAGATAATATATGGGCCAGATCCTCAGAACCCCTGCGATTTATCCGAGACAAGTGCTTTACCTGCAAATGCATCTATAGCTTTCTTGATGTCATCAGCGTTGAGGATGCTGCTCATTGCCATCTTGGCTGTTGGAGAAAAGAGATGAAAAAAAAAGAGACATAGAGGGGACAAGGTTAAAAACAAGGTAGCTAGAGAGCAGAGAGAGAACACGGAGACATTCTCATATTACACTGGTGACACTCTAGAAATGGAGCAGGAAACCAGGACATGTGAGAAGGATGTGATGAGTGACAGGGTGAATTAGTGACAGTCGAGGAGGAGTGACGAAGGGAGAGAGGGGAAGGAGATGTGACGGAGGTGGAGAAAGATACCGTAGCAGGATGGTGTTGAGGGAAGACATAAAGGAAATATTAGAATAAAAGAGAGCAGGAAGGGAGGGACAGATGGACAGAACAACCAGTGTGGTGTCCAAATCAGCATTTTCCATATTATCTGTGTGATATCATTGAGCGGTTACAGATGTAAGAAGGGCACATGGACAGAGGCCAAGTCAGCAGGGGTTTAACAGGCCATCTGAGTCTTCCGCTGTGTCTGAAATACCACAGGAGAATTCAGTTTGTCAGCCCAGTCCAGATGGAGAATCTTCTTGCGCCTCACACTATGAAAGGTGAGCCCGGCACTTAACAGCGCTTTGGCTTTTCACTCCGTGTGTGTGACTGAACCCGATCGCTGCTTATGAAGCTGTCACCTTCCCCCCGACTTTGACTGATGCCCTCCTCTCCTCTGTTGCTATCGCAAACACACATATACAGCGTGTATACACTTGAAGCTGAACACAAAGATAGACAAACACACAGAGACGTGGAGGAAGACTGGAGTCCAGAGACTGAGCGAGTGACATGTGGATTAGAGGACACGGTTCTCTGATTTCACTTCACTCATTGTGGTCTGGCAAACCTTAACAGGGATTTGGTTGGGACGCACATTATTTCAAGTAGGCTGAACGACAGATGATTGACACTTCACTCAGACATCCACGCAAACCTCACCTCCAGCTAACTGAACGCACAGACAACTTGTTGAGCTGTCAGTGGTCTTTGCTTCCGGTTAACCGATAAAAAGAAGTCAAATTTTTCTTAAACTATCCACAGACATCAGTTTATGAATACATTTGAGTTCACACTCTCAGTGTTGCATGCTAACATGCTAACATTTGCTAATGAGCGCTAAACACAAAAAGTACACAGTAAATCATTTTAAACTGAGTGAAGTTCACTGAACTTGAGAAAATAAGTTAAATGAACGTAAGATGTTAAGTTGAATCAACAACTGTTCAGTCATACTGACAAACATTACAGATTTGCCGCTCCCATTAACCTTGCTATATAATAAATGTACAGGCGTAGGGACTTCAGTACTAACCTTCATCATGGTTAGCAGTTTTCATTATTATAAAAAGAAACAACCATGAATTGTCTTAACATGTATTAAGGACACACAGCAAGATTCCATCATGTATGTTTTCTTCAAAATACAAAAAAAAAGAGAAGTGTCTGGAGAGTTTTAACCCCCGAACAATGCATGCTGGGAAGTCTGCTAACATGCTGATCATGTTTCTTTAGAAACTTAATTTAATGAGTTTAGTCTCAGCAGTACATTCATTCAACTCATAAAAAGTCAGAAGAACTCATGTTTATAAGTTCTGAACTGGTCTGAAAATAAAAACTAGAAATCTTAAGTTTTAACTTAAAATGAATAAAAGGTATACATTTACGTCAAGTTAATGATAAAAGATTAGTTAATTCTACTTAATTTCTGTATGATGCTTTACAGTGTACAAAGTACAGCTGAGGTTGATGATAATGTCATTAGTTTTGCATATTATCAAAAACCAAAGTATTGGACAATTTGAAATTTTGACCTGATGATGGTGCTAAATGACAGCTCAGGGAAAGTTTTTACAATTTATCCTGCATTTCATAGCAATGTGTCAAATAGTTGTTGTTGACATTTCAGTGTGGAACAAAATGGTGCACCAACAGACCAGCACTGCTCTCCCTAGAGCCTCGCTGCTAGCATGGCTAAAAAAACTGAACTTGTGAAATGCTGCCTGGCTTTTCAAGACTACTGGGATCCTGTGAAGGAGAACTCTCTGTAAACAACTATGTTCCAAGCTTAGCTTACTGTAGTTTATCTGCAGTGGGTCCTAGAGCTCTTGGATACAAATACACTCACTGTAGATATATACCTGTCTGTTTGTGAGAGCAGGTTACTGTATACTACTGTATAATATATGAAAAATCTTCTAACTGTGATGCAAAGCAGGGAGAAGTGAAATGTCTGAAAGGTCCATCAATGAAAGGTCACAGTAATGACAGTGTATCACCATCACCCTTGTAGCATCATCATCACTGTGTTCCCTCTGTGCAGCACATAATGCTGAGCTGGCCAATATCGTCGCTGTGTCCTTCTCAGTGGAAATACAGTCTGAGTTGCCTGTATGTTTCCACCCGTTACAAATCACTCATGCTATCGTATTTTGCTGCATCACGCCTCGAGCAGTCCAACTATTCTAATATCATTTACTTCAGAGTCGGTCACACTGTGGTTTTATTTGGCTGCATTTAAGGTTAATATCGACAAAAAAACACTAATTTTATTCATCTGGGTTCCATTCAAAATCAGTGTGTGGGAAATCATCAGCTAATGAAAATGATCAGATTTGCAGTGTTGACTACAAACTTAATTAAAAGAAAATAAGGCTTATCTTAGAAGGTGGTAAATATGTCCACAGTTATACAATTATAACATTTATGCTGGCTAGATCTTTAAGTGTTTTAAACTACTTACAGATAAATGTAGTGTTAACCGCTGTTTGAAGTAGTTCATAGATTTTGTTCATTGGTGTCACAGTCAGCTTCAGTGATGTATGAGCTTCTTCTGAGGTGTGGCGTTATCTACTCCAGTAACATACTGCTGCACACACATATCAATACTGAACACTGCTGAACTTGTGTGGCCACACATTCAATCTTTTATCATTATAAAAGCACAACCTCTTTCTCTGACCTTTATACCACAAAGGTGTCCGGGGGGAAAAGAAACAATTCACTGTGAAATGAGGAGGATAAGATTGATTTACCGAGATATCTCGTTCAGTGTGCTGCCAGTGGAAGTGTATAAAGTATGCCACATTGATTTATTTAAGGGAAAGTATAAAGACCGATTGTGCTTGTGCTGATCTGCTGTCTGTCTCTGCAGATTTCTGATCTCAGTCAATTATCTGAAATGCTTTGCTTTCTCTCTGTCAGCTAGTTAAACCTGCAGTAACTGAGTTTTTTTTTTTTTTTTTTTTGGCCGCATATCATCGCCTTGATATAACGGAAACATTTGCTTCTTTTGTTGCGCATCCAGCAGTTACGGAGCAACATTATCATTCATATGGAGTCGTGTTTCTGTCCACCTGATTAGTATAAGTTCAATATTCACCCTCTGTACGTTCATCACTACAAATTCACATTGTCATATGATACATTATTATTGTAAATATATAGATTTTTAGCTGCTTTAAACACATATTGAGGCATTTAGAGCACGCTGTTTTGAGGCTTTAATTTAAGTCACTTATCTTCCCATTAAAGGAATAGTTTGGCATTTTGAGAAATACATTTATTTGCTTTCTTGCTGAGCATAAGATAGGAAGAATGAAATCAATGTCTACAGTAAATATGACACTACAGCCAGCAGCCGGTTATCTTAGCTTAGCATAAAGACTGGAAACTGGGGGAAACAGCTAGCCTGTTCTGGCTTACCCAAAGGTAACAAAATCTGCTTATCAGCACCTCTACAGCTCTCTAATGAACACGTTATATCTTGTTTGTTTAATCTGTACAAAACTGAATTACACAATTTATCTCTATTATCAGTAAATTTTAGGCTGGGCCAGCACACTCTACATAGGAAGTTAGAAGTCATATGGTGAAATTTTAATTTTACACAGTGTATGTAAAGTGTCACAGTGGAACTACCACTAATCATGAGCTCAACTTCAGGACCAGTGGTGAGCTGATCTTTGTCAAGAGGATAAACTCAGAGTAATCAAAAAATTATTTGATTTTAAGTAATTGTGCCTTACAGTTCCATTACTGCACAAGCTTTTTACAAGAATGAAAACGAGCCGTGGAATATTACATTATTGATATCATTCAAAGAGGCTTTTGTCCAATGAAAGTGAATAGTTTTCTGTATACACACCAGGAGCAATTTGGGGTTTCAATATCTTGCTTTGACAAGTAGACAAGGAGATTAATCCACCAACCCTACAAATAATGGTCGACCCTCTCTACCACCTTAGCTACAATATGTTTATGTGAAAACTATAAAACAGTGTGGTTTGACTGTGTTAATATGGGTATAATGTAGAGGGATGATATAGTAAACCTCATATGGACATTAAAGAATATAGATCAATATCTTTTTGATTGGTAATATGGTAGTGCCAGTACTGCGTGGAATAAAGCCTTACAGTCTTGGTTCTAGTTTCAAGCTTCAAAAGTTTCTTTACATGATTATATATATATATATATATATATATATATATATATATATATATATATATATATACATATGCATCTTCTCAAGAAAAAATAAACTACAGTCAATATTTCACAAACCCAGATGATTCAATCTTCAAACACTATTTGATAAGTTAAGGCTTTCAGATGATTCCTGAGTGTAACAGCAACCATTTTGTTAGCAATCTTTTCTAAGAAACCCCCATCTGAATTTAAGCAGGTGTGATTCGAGCATCAATCCACCAAGGTTATCTGCTGCACTGCACTGCTGATATAATATACTTATTGTTTCGTTGTTGCCATCATCTATAAGCGCTATCTTTGCTGAATAAAATGCTGCGACTTGAGTTGTACTGGATGCCCTGGATGCCTCACTCTTTACTACACTGATTTCTGCAGTCTTGAAGCCCTGTCACCGGGGTGTGCTGTTCACGTCAAATCAACATTTTCATGACTGAAGCAGAATGCTGAGGCAAGACATAATGCCTGCTCTGAAGTCTCAAAAAAAAAAAAAGATTCAAAGAAAGTTTGAGCTGACACACGGGCGAATTGCTAATATGTGGTTTTTATTAGTGTGTGTTTTTATGCGTGGGTGTGTACTCTGTTATGCTATAGCAGTCCACTAGACAACAGCAAGGATATCTTTGCAAAATTATTAACTGAATGTACAGTGTGTGCTTCATATAGAAAAGCTAACAACATGTGATAGAGAAAGGGAGTTCTTGCAGGTTTCTGATGGTATCTCTCCTACATGAGGTCGACCTTTGAAGAAGAGTACAGCGCAGTATGTGAAACTGGGGTTTCCTTGGTGGGAAGTCCCATCACCCTGATGGTCTCTCTAGGTGTGGGAAACCTAACCATGCCGCAGGGCTGCCAACTCCCCAGTCTGCTTTAACAGCTGCATGAACGTGTGAATATGTGTGTGTGTGTGTGTGTGTGCATGCAAGTCTTTATGTGTGTTGGGCGAAGAGGTGGAAGGCTTAAAGAAGAATGCGCTTGCATTTCAAGGAACCTGAGCCCCTTATGTTCTTTTGACTGTTCTGTGTATGTTCGTGGGAGAGTCTGTAAAAAGCAGAGAAAACGTGTGTATGTGTTAGAATCAGTATCACTGTATGCAGTTTGTGAACTGGAGGTGAATTCTTGTCCTTTACAGGAATAGGCTGTGAAGGTATTATGTGCTGAGCTTTTTCCCGCTTTATGCTGATGTGTCAGTGCACTGCAATGAGGCATTTAACAATGAGCATTGTTTTGTGGAATCATTGTTGTAATGTGACTCATACACCCCATGAGCTTTATGCCATTTTAAATATTGGGATTTCTTTTGTAATGAATGACTGAATAAGAAAGGCTATTCCTGTGTATGTCTCTTTGGTTACTTGTATAAAGACTGTGTGTTGATGCCATAACAAAAAAAAAAAAATTCAGGTTATTATTTTTCTTAGCTCATTCACATAGGATGACAAGTTATAACATGTTTGTTGTCCAGTTTCCTTAAAGAGACCCAGCTAGTATAGTTGCACAAACTCTGACCATTAGGCCATTGTCCTGAATCAAAGGGACCCCGGTGATTTTCTTCCTAAATATAAGCTTTTTATCTGACCTTGAAATAAGCTTAATGGTTGAATGTAGCCAGAGCTATCTTTTCAGTGTGCATTACATTGCCTATTGATTTTATAGAGCGGCTGATAGAGAGAATGTACAGTGGTGTTCATTCAGAAAACAAATACACACACACACACACACACACACACACACAGCAAGGACAGAATGGATTTGATAAAAGTAGTGCAGAAGCCTGGGGATCATCTGGCTGTTATCACCACTGTCCACTGTCTAATCCACTGGCAGGTACAGGACAGGATTGCTTCACCACACAGTTACAGCTTGGCAACAACAATTGCCCTGTGTGTGTGTGTGTGTGTGTGTGTGTGTGTGTGTGTGTGTGTGTGTGTGTGTGTGTGTGTGTGTGTGAAAACAAGACTAAAGAGTGAACAGCCCTGCTAGCGGCTCTGTGAGGCTGTACCTAGGCACAGCAGTGCTAACATCAGCATGCTAACATGTTCACACCAACAATACTAACATGCTGAAGTTAAGCAGGTATATACAGCGTTCACCATTTTAGTTTTCGCACGTTAGCATGCTAACATTTTCTAATTAGCACTTAAGACAAAGTGCAGCTGAGGCTGAATATCATTAGCTTTGCAGGTATTTGGTCATAAACCAAAGTCAGGGGATCACCAAAGTTGTATCAGTTCATCCTGAGGGGAACATGAATGTGTGTACTGAATTTATAAGTAATTCATCCAATTGTTGACACAACATTTCACTAAAAAACAGGAACCTCATGGTGGCGCTAGGTGATGGTGGGGGATCACCAAAGGCATTAGGATTCATCCTCAGGGGAACACGAGTGTCTGTCCAAATTTCATGGCAATCCATCCAATAGTTGTTGAGATATATTACAGTCAGTCCCTAGATGCTGTTAGCCTGGCTAAAAATGTGTGTGAGCGTATATGCATGATATGAAGCCTTGCCATGGTTACACACTCCTACTTAACATACTGTAGGCAACACTGTGATTCATAATCTAATAAGGTCACAAACTCTAATGAGATGACTTTGCAAAACACATATGCGATGAAAGCAATCTTAGGCGTGCAGACTCAATACACATTTGCATAAAATATTACCAAACAAATTAAAGATGTAAATTCCATTTAATCTGCCATTGAAAGCAACAGCGTTGAGAGTGCTAAAAAGCGTAACATATTTCATTGTGACACACAAACAAAATATCATGCGCCCCCCTCATTAATTAACTGATACTGCATCCACTTAAGTATCGTTCCGTCTATGAATATTCATGCTACATAATGCATCCACTGTGTGAGTACATGAAACATTTTTTTAAATCTCTGTGATCAGTCATAGTATCAGAAGTGCACAGAGATACATTCTCAAGAGGAACTTCATGCCTTTCACTGCATCAGCATTTTGACAAAGTTACGTTACCCTGGAGCACGGATGGATACTGTGTTCAAACTCATTAGGTGTAATTAAAATTTTGACCTTGACAGATATCACAAGTAAGCACTGCAACAAAAATTACACCTGTGCCTCTTATTTTGGCAGCAAACCGTTGCTATCAGAAGAACATTAATTACCTTGTTGATATACTGTCTCTGTATCTAAATCTAATCTCATTCTGTAAAAGAAGGTAAATTGCATTTCTTCTCACCTTTCTCTATCTGTCACCTCTCCTATTAGTTTAATCTATCACTGCATTTGATCACAAAGTAACATCAATAACTGTAGCTGTAGCAACTACTGTGATGTCAATATCAACCATCCGCTATCCATATTTGTGTGATCCCTCATCTTAAAACTTGTAATCTGCTATTTTCAGACATTGATCTGTCTGTTTCTTTCTTTCTGGCAAAGCTTTACTTTCTTATTTCTTCCTCTTACCTGGTTACTGGCTGATGGATGTTGAGGTGGGAGAAAGGCCAGATAGGTGCAAGAGGGACGTCCAGTAAAAGATCAGAGGCTCTGCTCATTCTGTTTTATACATATCCTCACCAACTATTTTGGGATGAAAAATGGGCGCCCAGTTCAGCACGGGGTCAGTGATGTTAGGCTGCCCATATCGCTTTCCTGACTGCACTCATGCTAATCAAACATTACTATTAATAATCATCAATCTCCAACTCTCATACCAGCCAGACGTCTTTTCTTATGCTCACCCCTCCCTTCCTCTAACACTGCCTCCTTCCTCCTTCCAGCCATTTCTCCACCTCATTTTCTCACACTTCCCACCCGAGGGACCTCTCTCTGTCCTCTAATCCCCCTCTGATCCGATCTCTCCCCTTCGCTTTCTCTTTGCCTCTCTCTCTGTCTCTCTTCTCTTAAACTTTTAATTTTCACTTTTAATTCTCATCTACCATTTCCTCCTTTAAGGCATTCAGCACCATCAGTGACAAATTACAAGGCCCAGACTTCTTCTGTTTTTTCTCTTACGCTAATTTGAAATGTTACGAGGATGATAGCAATCTAAACAAATTATTACAACCAAAAACATGTCACATTAGTGCAATTGTCCATTCGCTAAGCCCCCCCCTTTGTTACTGTTGTTACATCTGTCAAGATTTCCATTCTTGCATGGTACAGGTTATTTGCAGTTTACAGTGATAACGGGGGCAGATTTGCTACTCTCTATTCTTAATTATTTTTCAAACAATGGGTCCTTAATTTCAGAGGTAGACATAAGCAGCTTTTCATTTCCAGCCAGCAACCGCTTATTTTGATGGTTGAAATGACAATTAGAAGATAGCTAGCTAACGTTAGCGCTACAAGTTGGTTGAAAATGCAGTCTGACTTTTTAATGTTTCCATCTGACGTGATAATCTTATAAAAGGGGTCTTAAATATGAACTTAATGGCTACATACATGATATTGTGCTAAAAGACTGGTGCTAAATCTGCATGTCTCTGGCAAAAAGTTAGCATCCTCACTAACTGATGGCCCATGGAAATAAAGAAGATATATTGTTGAGCTAGATAGTCTTAGTATTATTAGTATGATAAGAAAAAATGTCAGATCAGACCAGGTGGTTGCTGATTTAAACTTCATAGTTGGGTTACTACTGTAAATACTAAGCTAGTTAGCTGGACATGCTAACCATTGCAGGTTACATTAGAGCAGATAAACACACACATAATGAATCACTTTTGCTCTTTTGGTTTTGTAATGGCTAAAAAAAAGTCACCACCCTCCACATGCACACCACTTTGGCTTGTGGAGAAATCCAAAGCTTGACAGACCTGCCATGCCTAGTGATGCTAAGCTATGATTGGACAATTGCTGTTCATGGGAGGGGTTTTGTGAATGGTTAATTGATACTCTTAAAGGTTGCTTCCATTTGGGTCATTTTTCAAAACATTTGTGGGATTTGTAGTATTATGTGAAAGCAATAGCTAGACTAAGACGCACAGAGATCCAGAAAACCTCCATGGTCCTTTACAGAGAAGGAATCTGCAAGGGGCGCCATAGCTCTTCATCGCTAACCCCAACAATAAAACACTCAGGCATTGCCAGGCTATACATCCAGCACTCCCTGCCCAGGAATCCTCCATGCTCACTTATAGATGTGAAGTGATTATAGATCACAGCAAACATCAGCTGTTTCCACCACTGGTATAGCTGAAGAACCTCTCACGCTGACCTTTAGGAAGCGTTGGTTGGGAAAGGCCGATACGAGACTACTGTCTGCACGTGAAAGCAATAAACAAGTTTTCTTGGGAGGGATGGATTTATGTGTTCTTCAGCCTCTGTGTGCGTGTCGTGAATGTTTGTGTGTATTGGAGTGTGGGGAATGGTGTGAGTGTGTACGAGACATTAAAACAGGGACTGGCGTTCTCTGCTGTGGAGCGGCTCTCGACAACAGGTGGTATTATCTCAGTAACTGTCAAGGTGTTGTATTTATGAGACAGCTATCAATTTTTATGATAGACGCTGTATTGATCTTTTTTTTAAGCCAGGATCATTTTGAAAGTGGCAGATTTATTATCTTTGCAACTGAATACTGAAATGTTTTGTAGAAGCTCGTATATGCCAAGGACTGTCCTTCCCAGAAAAATGACAAGATGGGTCAATTGAGCAAATGTTTAAAATTTACTGACAAAGACCTCTTGATATGTGAATAGAGATTGGCTTCTCTCAGGAGCAAAGACAGAAGTAGCACGAGGTATTTACACAACCACCAAACCTCTTACCAGGAATTCATACTTTTAAAAATGTAAGGAGCAGTTTCGGGTGCTGGTGAAACAACATTAGAAAGGCCAGTTTGAGTAAAACATCTATCAGTTTGAAGACTTATCAGAGGCCAAAACAGTGGTTTATAATCCTGTGCAGAAAGATCCCACGGAAATTAGTGAGGAGGCCACTATTTTAATGCAGTGGTGTTGTTGGTCCAAACATGACCTTAGGGAGGAGATTGGGGTGGATGGATGGGCAAGTTGCAGTCTGCGTCCTGCGTCCTATCAAAAGTCAACACAGGTTTATTTCACGTCACGCAAACCACAATCATTCCTTAATCCTAACCAAGTAGTTTTAGTTGCAAATTATAAAATGTTTTGTGATCAATCACATGGATCGTTTTGTTAGACACTGACAAATGACCTATTTGTCATTTAAGTATGAGGACTGGTGGATCTGCCTAGCTGCCTTTTACTCTTTCTCTTTGTCTCTTGCTGTCCTCTGCTCTGCATTCCCCTTGGCATAGCTGCACAGAGACATCACTCCCAGTCCAATTCTCAAAACCCCTTCTCTCAAAGTACTAAATCTTTTTAACCATTCCATGCCCTTTCTCTTTCATCACCCGCTCAACCATCTTTATCTAATTTTGATGCAACCTTGCGACAAGTGTTTCTCTCCCTCCTCCTACGCATCTGCTGGTACACTCCTCTAAATTTGTCGCCTTCTACAACCCCCTGACAGTAGCAAAAGGGCCGCAGAGGGGGTTGCCTTGATCCAGTGATATGCCAGGGTGCTTCTTGTAGTTCTCTTTGGGCTGACAAGGGGCTCAGCAGGGGTACAGGAGGAAGGAAGGAATGAGAGGAGGAGGTGATGGAGTAGTGACAAGCGAAGACGGGAGGGAGATAGAGGCAGATGATGAAAGGCCGACAGAGCAAAAGAGAAAAGTAAAAAAGGGAGGGATGAGGTCAGTGAAGTGGTAGAGGGCTCTAGGTCGACAATGGATCTCACCAGGGATTGTCGATGTTAGATGAGGCATGGACAGTGGTGGAGGGTAGGAATGAGACAGCAAAATGACTGAAAATAAGGAAGAAAAAATTCTAATCATGGTTAAGGTTTTATCTCACCCGAAGCCTGCGTGGCTATGGCCTGACAAGGAAAACCATTAGGGGTTGCTACTGGAGACAAAATGGAAACCTTCCAAAGACAATTGTTTTCTTCTATTCCCTTATAAATAGCAACATGGCATACTTAATAATCAACACACACTTCTCTTAGCTAAACAGCATCCACATTTCAGTCCCCATTGTCCCACAGCTTCAAATTATTTTATTATCTCTGCATCACTGTCATTAAAAAGACTTTTGGCTCGTGTGATTACTTATGGGACTTCCGTTCACAATTGTTTGTTTTAGATTGTTTCAAATGCATATGTGAGTTAATTGTGTGCTGACTGACTGGCTAATTAATGCAGAAAATTACAACCTTCCTCACTGGTTCACGTACAGTGTGTTGTTGTTGTTTTTTTTGTTTTTTTGCCATTGGGGCATTGCTAAGCACTGCTCATTCTGAAATACTCCTGAGGATATCTCACTCCAGTTTGTTAGTCAAATGAAAATCAAGCATTTGTGGTGCAGAACAAATATGTGGTTCAACATTTAAAACGATAATTAGCTAATTATTTTTCAAATTTGGACTTACATGTATGTAACACTACTAAATTCTATCCGTTTCCACTTAGTTTTTTCATTGTCTTCTTTTTACATACTATACAAACTTCTGGTCTAACTTTTTCCAGCACAGGTTTTAAGTAAAACATGAGATTACATTTATATTACATCCTGTAACTTAGAACAAAGGGACGTTAGTCTTGGGATCAACTAAGAGGATCAGAAATAGTATAAGGAAGAACTTCAGGGAGGAAAAGCAGAGAGAAAAGGCATGAGAAAGGAGAGACAGAGAGCCTTTGAACCTGAGTCCAGGTAAGCCAACATAATGCAGACACATTGTGAAACCTATTTGAGGGTAGAACAGAGAGAAACAGAAAGTGTGTTTGCAGCCATCTGGTTTCTGCACATTTTGATCTTGTACACTAAAAAAGTGTACGGATATGCCAGAAATTTGAAACACCTGAATATAAAGGCCTTTACACACCAGGGACGTAACAAATAAATGACACGAAAATTATACTCGCCTGCGAATATTTATTCCACTACATCCAAAAGTAAACTTATCTACTCACTATCCTGCATCCGGCAGTGCTGCTCCACACGTTGTCCTTGAGTTCATAGTCTTTATAATATTTGTGTCCTTTGTCATGTAATACAGGGTGATGAGAAACAGAAACAATCAACAGGTCCGGAGTTGTGATGTGACGTCTGTTCCGCACAACTTGCTTGGTTGATGCCTTTATTTTTTTTTTGCTTTTTCGCTGCGTAATATTTGCTTTCTGTGTGAATTTACTCATGACAAAAACAACAGTTCGAAAAAATATATTGATGTGCGAATTAATCGCACGAAAAAAACACCTCCGGTGTGTAAAGGCCTTAACAAAGTGTTACATTTGGCTTGCTCAGTCTGTGCTGTTTTTGATACTGCCAACCTGTACTTCCTCTTTGACATTTTTGCAGACCTTTTCATGGCTCTTTTACAGTCTGAGCAATTGAATTTCATGGAGAAGATGTTTTTCTTCACTACATATGCTCTCCATTAGGGGCTCAAACCTTTGTCTACCACTGATCTCAATATACACAGGCACCCTTGGTCTTGACCAAGGGTGACCAAGATCACATCTCAGAACTTATCCCACCACGTTGTTGTCGTGTGTTGAATATCATCTTTGTAAATAATATTCTTCTAGATATGACACGCCACTGTCCTGCTATGCAGATGATACTCTACTTCTCCTCCCTGACCCTGACACAGAGGTTCAAGAATGTATCTGGGTATGCCTGACTGAAATATCCATGTGTCCTCCACGACCTCCTCCTTCCTCCCTTTCCTTATCTTTGACAACCATGTTACTGCATTATAAGAAAGAAGGTGTATCATCATATGGAATAGCTCATAGCATCAGTGCACGGGTAATAGCGGATGACACCTACTATATACTTGACACTTAATTTGAGTCTCATATCCTTTAGAGGGTGAGGTGACTGTTTGAGGGCATCAATTCCCAGCTGAAGGTCACTAAGTAGAGGACAGTGCAGGCTGTAGCTCCTCCTGCCAAACCAATTAAATTACACATAGCTTGCAACATGTTGGCAAACTGTTCCAAGTCCTGATTTGTTAAAGTCCTTAAACTGTATTTTTGTTTCATCAATGCAGTTCATCAATGCAAGACTGGTTCTCAATCAACCAATCACTGTGGGCATACTAAATAAGCTCAATAAATACAGTGTCATCTATAACCATAAGGTCAACCCTGCGCTTCTCTTAGCTCAACAGTTTCCCCATTCTTTAGAAAAATATTCTCTCAGCAGTTTGATGAACATGAAATTATTAGTTTTCAACTATTTGGTGCAATTATGGGAACTCCTTGTGTAAGAAGGGGGATACAGACCTCGTTCTCTTCATGTGTCTAGTCAGATCCTGCCTTATTAAGGAATGTAAATACATATTCTTAGCTGCTTGACTGCCATTCAAAATACTGATAATAGCTTGTACTCCCATACCGCTGCACTGATTCAGCTCTACATTTGCTCCTCGCCTAATACACACATTATTGAGGGAATTGTTATTTGTTATCAGCCTGCTGATAGAGACTTCACTTCACTAATTGTTTATATAGCACACTAAAGTACCAGACTACTTATTCTATTAATAAATTAAGTACAGTATAATTGTGTTCTCACTCTAATGGTCACTGGATAAGAACATCTGCCACATGCCTGAAGGAACTGGGATTGCAGGTCTTTGACTTCACTTGTCCTCAGCACTGCGCAGGTTGTCTCCACACAGCAGGAAAGCATTCTCTTAACATCTGATCAAATTATGCATTTAAAACAAAGTTCTGCCGTCAGCATCTTTTTGACAAGGTTTTGCATTCAGATAAATTCAATCTGCTTGATTTATTTAGTTCGGGGTAGCGCTCAAGTGCCAAAGTTTGTGCAGAGTGACAGGCTTGATAGACACTGACATGATTGAGGGAGAAAGACATGATAAAGAAAAAGATTGAACAAATGCGGAAGTAGAGTCTAACTTCAGTACAACTGCATCTAACGGGAACAATACCCAAGTACTTCAGAAGCAAAAAACATTTAGATTTAAAGCATGCTCTAAGATTCTGATGTTGTGCTTACTTCTTGTAGGTAAATAATGTCATGGGTCATTTGGGGATGCTTTAGTATGCCGATGCTGATGTGAGGAAATAAAACATTATATTATTACAACAAATCAACTCTTTGTGTTTTGTCAGCCACTGCAACGAACATAAAAAGAAAAAAGAGATAAAAGATAGAAAAAAAGAGCTGTTATATGGTTATATTGTCCTCCACGTACTCTGTCTCAGCATTTCTTTTCCCATCTGTCTCTCTCACACTGAAAAATTGCAGAGTGGAAAAGAAATGAGTGGACTAAGAATGGCGAAGGAAACATGAAAGACACAGAGATGGATGGAAAAATAAAGAGGAAGAGAATCTGAGAATAGAAGAAAAATGGAAAAGATGACATGCTGAGCAGGGGGATGGATGGATGGATGGATGGATGGATGGATGGATGGATGGATGGATGATAGATAGATAGATAGATAGATAGATAGATAGATAGATAGATAGATAGATAGATAGATAGATAGATAGATAGATAGATAGATAGATAGATAGATAGAGGGGGGTAGGGGGAGATTATACGTGACAGCTAAAATGAGAATGAGACAGGAGAGGAGAGGAATGATTCGCCTGTTAATAGGAAATCCAATCCAATCTCGTCTGCTGTCTGTTTCTGTGTATGTGTCCCCCCGATGTGTGTATGTTCACCTGATGCTCGTGCAGCATGATCCACCTGCTTAATCATTGTTCCTTCTTTAAGGCATCAAGACAAAAACCCCCCTCTTACACTATATAATCAGGTCCTTTTGACGCAAAGGAACACTCCTCGCTGCAGGGCCTAAAGATATTGGACAGAGTTCACCTTCTATCAGAAGTACCGAGATATCAAGAAAGTTAGAAGAGCGAAAGACTGATTGACTGGTCTGTATACACACAGAGGAAGCCTTGGCAGAGAGAAGATAGGATGATGGAGGGCAAATGAGGAGACAAATGCTGCACAGAGCAAAAATAGATTTCTTGGATGTGATTTAGAGAGGAAGATGTATGAGCGTGGCGACATAAGACTGTCAGGCATCTTTCTATGTGTCAGTCCTTTGCCCTGGACAGTCTGAAAAGTAGATCTCTCAGGTCAGTGCTGGAACTATCCAAGCCATGAAGTGTCAAGGTTGTTGTCATCAACGGCATCTTTATCACCATCACCACTATATCACCACTGTCATCATCATTGTGTCGATAAGGATGGCTGAAGCTGGAGTCTGAATGTGTGTACCAAATTTCGTGGCTATCCATCCAATAGTTGTCAAAACGTTTCACTCAAAAACTACAAATGTAAACTTTGTGGTGGTGCTCAAGGAAGAGTCAGAGGATCACCAAAGTCAGTAGGATTCATCATCTGGGGACCATGAATGTCTGTGCAACATTTCATGGCAATCCATCAAATATTTGTGGACATATTTACCAAAGTGGTGGACTGACTGACTGACATTGCCATCCCCAGAGCCACACGGCTAACGTAACTAAAAACAGAAGAGAATTTTGGTGTGGAGAGATATGATTAAAATGGGCTCTGGAGATCTTTGAACTTTTTGAACACTTCATTCTGGTGTCCTTATCTCTGGACTAATTTATGACCTTGAAGATGTTATAGATGTAACTAAGATTAAACTGATCATTGCGGTTAAGATTTGGGGAGTTAACTTCTCTCACATCCCCAAATAGTATCACCGTACAGGACTACTGGGCATCATCCCAGTAGTCCTGTAGGGTGTCTTAAGCCAACATGTTCTTCTATCGATATAAAACACAATCATGACGAAACATACGCTTGGACAAACACACATACACGTACACACACACACATACACACACACACACACACACACACCGGGAATGCTGAGGAGAGCTACAGTGTGTGAAATGCAGGGTCTAGATGAGAGATGTGTGTGTGTGTGTGTGTGTGTGTGTGTGTAGTGTGTATGGGGTGGGGTGTGTGTGTGTGTGTGTGTGTGTGTGTGGTGTGATTGTGTGATTCGCACAGTATCTGGTGCCGGCCTTGACTGGCAGAATAGTGTGAACCCCGGCAACAGGTGTCTGGGAATAGTTGAGACTGACTTCAGAAGCAATATGAGTGTCAGCACCGTGATATGAGAGCTGGTGCGTATTCAAAGACAGAGAGAGAGGAGAGAGAGGAGAAGAAAGACAGACAACACGTTTTAACCAAGTTTGAGAAAAGTTCAGTTTTCAACCAAAGTACAAAAGAAAAGTTAGGGTTAGGGTTGGGTTATATATCATTGGTAAAAGGGATGTTGATGAAAGAGGAAGAGAAACTATTTGTGACAGCAAGATGGGAGGTAAAGCAAAACTATTAAAGAAGAAAAGAGTTCAGAAGATGGCAGAGGGAGAGAGGTGTATGGAGATAGAAGAAGTAAGACAAAATAGAAAAAAAAGAAATGAATAGTGGTGGACTGAGGGTTACCACTGAGTAAATGAGGGTCTAGATAGAGTGTTTGTGGCCACTGGCGTCCCTAGAGGTGTACAGTATCTGTGAATGTGCTGACAAGCAACCTAATATCTGGCAAAGTCACAGCTCACTAATTTTATGTTCAGCAGTTGATTTATATTGGGTGAAGTTATTCAAATTAGAAGGAAATGGAAAATGCCTCTGAAAGATAAGACTTGTAAACTGGAGGAAGTGAAGGGAGGGGCCATGTAAGATATTTTTCCAAATTTGACTTTAACTATAATAAAACTGTTGTTGTCCTACTGTTTAAAATATTCCAAATAACTAAATCAAAGATCATATCTATCAAGTCAGCAATTTATTATGTTTGCTAAGCAATATTATTTTTTTACATACATATATGTACAAAAGCATGTGCATATAAATATGACGTTCATATAACTAGATGACTACATTTCATACTCATTTCTATGTTATAATTCACATCATAAATATTGAATATTATCCATATTATAATATACTTACATAAATTGTGGGTTAGCATTAAGCTGTACACTGTACATTGTCTGTATCCAAATGTGGACCATGGACATCATATTGGCTGTGTGTGAATCATGTGAAGTCAATGTGACAGGTAGGGCAGACACAATGCTGTAAACAAGTCACAGATTGGGGCTTTAATGTTTGAGTCATGTTTCATTCAGCCCATCATACAATTTGTTACAGGAGGATAACATTGATTTGAATGCAGACGCAGGTATATATGTGCATTAATCTGATTTACAGCATTTATAGAAAAATGGCAGACGAGGAGAAGAAATGAATGAGAGAATGAATTTCTTTGCACACACACACTCGCACCCTTTGGTATACATGCTACATGTAACCCCCCTCCTACTCTCAGTTGCAAACACCTACACAAATTTGTAGACCTACACACATGCATCTCCTAAAAATGAACAAAGAAGCATTTGACCTTGAAATTCAGTATGCACAGGGAAATGTATTTGCTATGGCCAAGTCCAACATTCCAACAAATCACTAGTGTCAGGCAATAAAAAAGAGAAAATCTCTGAAGATTAGTCTACCCTTAAATCCTCTCAAACTTGAATTATATCAGCGGCACATTGCCACATCTGCACATTAGGATAATAACCAACAACGACTGTCTGTCACAGACGGCTTGACGTTCCTTTTGTTAATCCAAGGGTGACTTGGTATCACCACACCACTAAATGCTGCACATTATAAAAACATTAGAACGATAACAAGGCTGGCATTCATGGAGAAACTAGCACCTGCTCTGCACTCTCATCCTGCAGATGTGTGACTTTATTGGCTCTTTATGGACAGTATAAGTTTAAGAGTCATTTTTAAGTGGATGGTCCATTAACACACGTTATACTAACTTGCGAATAGCGTGCTGTGCACTGAAAGCCAGCCGCATTGCAGTCAAAATCTAATTTAAGTCAAGGACTAACTTGGGTGAAGGATTTCTCTGGACAACACTCAGTTTTCAAGGCAGAAAGGAGGAGCCTACATCGTTATATCCATCAATCAATTAAACGAGAAATTGAGGCCATTAGAGTAAATTAAATACGATTAGTGGATACGTGTGTCTTCAGTTTAATTCTGAGCTCATTTATTTATCCACAATGTGTGCGTATTTGTGAATGTATATGTCTTCAGCACCATGAAAATGTGTGTTGTTGTGTGTGTTTGCGCGTTCATTTACTTTGACAGCGGCTACCACGTTTAGCCAGCTAGCTTCTGTTAGCTAGAGCAACAACAATGCAAAAGTAATTCTGAATCAACCAACGAGAGGCTGCTGCTGTACATAAACAGTTAGCCTACAGTACAATAACTAACCTGCTACCTACCCAGCTGAGAAAGACACACCTCTGTGGTTGCTCAAGCCCATGGGAGCTAACACCTAGTAAACTGGTAACTGAGTGTGTATCCGTGTGTTTCAGAGTGGGAAGAGGTGGGGGTTGACACTGGTGAGACACTATAATTAAGCCAAGTTAATGCACTGAGGCATCTCATGTGCATCGATCCACTCCCTGCTAATGTCCCATGGGGGCGTGACTTGTTAGACTTATTAAGTGCACACCTACAACCACAGAATGATCTGATTAGATAAAAGAGCGTTCACTCAACCTGCACGCTGAGCTATTGGTGCTGTCACCGAATGCAGCGGCAGTGACAGTAAAGATGGTTTAATGAAGTCAGAAGTCAAAATGATGGAAAACCTTTTTTTTCTGTGCAGCCCAGAAAAGCAAAGTCTTCTTATCTTATTGTAATGAGGAAAACGTCACACCGTGTTTCATTTTATGCCCTGCAAAAGGAGAAATTGGTTTAATTTTAATTCCTGGATTAAAATGAGTTCACCCACAACTCCGCTGCAGTTGCATTTTATGGAGGAGATACTAGCAGAGTGTAGTTATAATTGAGCAGTTTGGGTGAGGTGCCTCCAAGTCTTTGAACAAACCCTGCATCGTTCATGACTTCTCGGGAAACAGATGTAATTAATCTTTCGAAGAATGTTTTGCTCTCACTGTTCCCTCTGCAGGAATACACGAGAGTCTTGGTTAACGAAGACGGCAGACAGAGACTGTATCATCTTAGATTTTAGAATATTAGTTGGCAAATATGTTAATGTCAAACATTAACTCAGTGCTAAATTAAATGAACAGTGGCTCTAGAGTGTATGTAGCCCTACAAAGTGGTTAGTGTTGATGTTATTGATGTTATGCAGCTAATGGAAAGTTTAAAAATCCCCATGGAACAAGTTGGCCAATGGGTACTTTAAATATTAATACAATGAGGCATGTTTTGATTGAAATATAAGTACATATCTAATTTAATTGTATGGAAGAGAAGAGAAGAGAAGAGAAGAGAAGAGAAGAGAAGAGTTGTTTTAGAAAATTGTTTTGTCAGGGCTCCTCTGTGGAAAAATAAAAGAGCATCCTAGAGCCTCAGGATTCAATTTCATCTTCAGTTTCTTTCCTCATGCTTTCATGCATAGCTTGCTTTAGATCAAACAGACTCCTCCAAATGTGACTTTGTCTGCCACTGGCTTATCCTTTGGCCTGTTTATCCCTCTATACACACACACACACACACACACACACACACACACACAGCCCTCACTCCCATCCACTGGCACTTGTCATAATAAGTTCATGACTCAGTTATTATTTCTTTACATCTCTGAACTTCTACCTGCTAAACTACAATAACACACATGAAGCCTATACACACAAATATAATAAACACAAACAGAGTGACCTCACAATGTTGATGTGCATTAACTCTGACGTGCAACAGCCTTGGGGAGGCATTACATAATGTACATTTTATGTGTTTTGAGCAGATTGGGGGTCCGATTAAGTTTTTATGTGTCTGTGTGGGCATGTATACATGAATATGTTGCTGCATCCTTTATGTGTAGGCTGAACAGTGAACATAATCGGTATTGAAATCCATCCAGGAGTGAGTCAGTCAGCCGAGCTCCGTAACATCACACTGCAGTCCTTCTTCTGACCATCAAGAAGGAAGAGTGTGTGTGTGTGTGTGTGTGTGATTGTCAGAAAAAAAAACTGCTCACTAACTCACAGAGCTTGTGAGAATGAATAATGATCAATACTTTGAGCTTTGCTGTTGCCACCTGAAGGGTAGCTGCTGCACCCAAGGGAGTCAGCGCCCAGCGGCCTGCATCAAAGCTTAAACACCCCGCTAACTGCATGTCAGCGTTCACACACACTTTGTTTTTGTGTGTGTGTGTGTGTGTGTGTGTGTGTGTGTGTGTGTGTTTGTGTGTGTGTAGGGGCAGCACACAGAGAGCTGCAAGGTGTACAGGATTTACTCCAGTGCGCCGAAGATTCTTAGCTCTTCACTTCTGTCATCTCGCAGAACAAAGAGAGAGAGGAGGGGAACGCAGATCCGAAAAGATGATACGTGACAGAGAGAGAGAGAGAGAGAGAGAGAGAGAGAGCAGGAAACAAAGGGAGTGAATGGCAGAAAGGTGTGTTTGAGTAAGAGTGATTTCCTCTGATCCCCTCGTCCCCTCGCTAGGCTTTGGTTTATCATTCATTCAACAGCGTTTGGTGTTTGTCTGTCTTCCCTGCTTGCTTGGCAACATTAATAGCAGCTGCCAGGAGTTAGGACACACACATCAGGTCATACACACTTTTTTTTTGCCTCTTTCCCCCACCCTCTCTCAAATCACATCACACACACCCACGGAGACAGACACACACACACACACACACCCGCACACAGAGGATTTCGGTCGTAGAAGTTGTTGAACCGGGCCTGCCGATAAAAAGCTCCTGACGTGGAATCGGAGGTGACAGATGAGGCAGGTGAGGAGAGGAGCAGGGAGGTGGGGGAGGGAGAGGGAGACAAGGAGACAGACAGGAGGAGTAACCAGGAGAGGCATGTGATGCCGGAGAGGGGGGTGCGGGAAGGAGGCGGCAGAGATGAGACAAAGAGAAGAGAGTGGAAATGTGGGGTGAAAATATAACAGGACTGATGTCCTCTCATTCAGTGGTGAGTCTGATTCAACTGCAGTGATGACAGCTCGATGAGACAAATGAGGGGCCAAAAAGCTTGTGGCCCTCCTATGTTCTTTTTGCTCTTCTTCTTTTTAGCAAACGCTAGCAACATGGCTCTAGGGATGGGAGTTTCGGTCGGTCGGTTGGTCCACCACTTTGGTCTGGACCGAAATATCTCAACAACTAATGGATAGATTGCCATGAAATTTACTGCAGACATTCATGGTCCCCTGATAATGAATACTAATTACTCATTTGACATTTGTGGTTTTGAGTGAAATGTCTCAAGAGCTTTTGGATAAATTGCCATGAAATTTGCTAAAGACATTTTTTTAATTAAGCGCCATAGTCAGGTCAAAATTTCCCCTTTATCAATACTTTAGTTTATGACTAAGTACCTGCAAAACTCATGACATTCCCATCATCCCCCGCTGTACTTTGTGTTAAGTGCTAATTAGCAAAATTAGCAAATCAGCATGTTAGCGTCATCATTGTGAACATGTTAGCACGCTGGCGTTAGCGTTTAGCTCAAAGCACCACTGTGCCTAGGTACATCCTCACAGAGCTGCTAGCTTGGCTGTAGACTCTTAGTCTTATTTAATCCTGTGTAACAGACCTCCCCCTTATTGAGAAGAAATTCACACTTTGAACTGTTCAATTTACACTTAGGAAAAACAAAGGTAAAACCATCCAGACGTGACGACGACAAATTACAGCCACTAAATTGTTTGCAACAGAATTTTCAAAAGGGCTTGCAATTTTCTAGGCTTAAGTTTTGAGCTTATTACTTTTCTCTTCCCTTATTTTCCCATTACTTCTTCATCCTCTTTATGGCCTTTTCTCTTTGCATCTTCCCTCTTTTCATCCTCTCTTCTTCTTCTTCTTCTCAGTTGCAACTCCGTGTCATCCCATGTTCTCTCCACCCCTCCCCTCTCTTCTCTTCTTGCCAAGGTAACATCTGGTGCCAGGCCACAGGAATATGTTCTTTCTTTCTTTCTCTCTGTGAGGAACATCTGTCTCTCTCTCTCTCCCTCAGCTGGATGCTGCCAGCTGTCAGTTTCATCAAGGTCTATGATGGGTTTCTCATTTCTCTCATTTCATCATCACGCCATTCTCTATTCAGGTGCGACGAGACGAGATCAGATGCGGTGCCTCAATGGGCAGGCATCTCTTTGCATCTCAAGTAGCTACTGAATGCTTCATACCAAGCAGATATCACCAAACAGTCAAATGTAGAGCAAGAAAGGTCGGCAGAATTTTGACCTTTTTCATTTCTTCTTCAGCCTGGTCTTAAATAAATCAAAAATCTCAAATAACTTTTGGGAAATGAGCGACATAAATGCAGTCTGCAAATGAGACCAATGCACCCAATAAGAACGAATGTCTAACTAGTCAGAGTTACATTAAATAAAAGTATGGTGATTGGCGTGGCAAATGGCTCAGTAGATTAGCTGTCAACTGTGAACTTTTCATTGCATGTTTTCTTAAGATCTGACAAACATGTTGAATGCAGTGTGCAGTAGTTCCTCGTAGCCACTAGTAAAAGCTCACCACAGCGGGTGAGTCAATGGGCTGAATGCAAGAATCACTCGTACGAATTTGTTCTTTATTGGCACGTACGAGTCATTTAAGAGAATTTGTCACATTCACCAAAAATCACGAGTGGTCCAGACCTGTCGTACGAGTTGTGTACAGATCGACTGCCTTTCTTCACAAGGGGAAAAACACTTTTTTGACTTAAGAATTATAAATCCTTAATCTGAATGAATTTGGAGTTTAAATAAGGTACCAAACCTAAAATACACTTAATGCAAAATTAATATTGTATCCACTTCAATCTGTTCATTTTAATCATCCAAACCTGCCAATTTAATGAGAGGTTCGATAAGTTTTTCTTTTTTTATTTATTTTTTTATTTATTGGTGTATTTTGACACGGCAGTTAAGTAGTAGTCAGGAACATTCACTCTGACAGCTGCCTGAGGGTCTTTATGCAGCTAACAGGTTGCAGGATCATCCTCCTCTATAACACCAGACAGCGTAACATCACATACTGTATAATGTTCTCTGGTTCATCTCCATGACTATCTGCCTGCGATCTAAGTCATGGACCGCTGTGCCTGAGCAAGACGTTTTTTAGTGTCTATAACTTCATGTCAAATAGTTCACTCTTTATTTCTGTCACGGTAAGGCGCTGCTCTGATGACATGTCATCGGCAGCTGTATTAATAACTTCTAGCTAATTGTTTTGGGTCCTCTAATACACTGACACTGCTAAATATGTAATGTTTTGGTCTGGTGATATCTGACAGCGGGACTCTGGGGGTTGATTATGCTGATAACCAAATCTCAAGAAGGTGCACCTCCTCACGATTTACAACAAATTTGTGCAGTTAAGAGAGTTTAGTGAAACATTCGTAAGGACAAACGTCACAGGAAGAAGTAAGAGAGATTTCGGATCGTCCTTTAAACTGAGTGTAACTTTAACCTCGTCTTTAGCACGTCATTTGTTTGCATTTCACACCGAAGTAAAAGCATCAACCTAAAGAAAAACTTTCTACAGAGGCTCTTCATGGTCTCCAGATTAGAGTAATTACACACTGCGTCAGTCCATCTCTGCCAGCTGCACAATTTGAAAGATGCTTTTTAGGGTGAGTGAGTTTGGGAGGGAGGGAGGGAGGTGTGTCCTTGGATCTAACTTTTATCCATTTAATGCCAGAATGACGTGAGAGTACCTCCAAAGTAGCGCTCTGATATCATACATTGGGACTGGGTCCAGACTGGACAACAGAGCGACAATGTTAAACACTGAATAGCAATACAATGAGGCTTTCCTAGCTGTTAATCCTATTTTCTGTTTTGTGTCTTATTTTAATTACAGTTTGGCCTCATCCTCTCCTCCATTCTGTTTTTTTTTTTTTTTTTTGCTTTGTTTCTCTATTTTCTTTTTTTTTTTTATTTAATTTCCCTCATTTGTCTGTGTGGCTCCTCTCCATCCTCTTGAAGCTGCAGAGACAATGTGTCCCTGCAACCCCAATGAACACTCCCATCTATCTCGCTACTTCTCCATCCATCTCCTACCTCTCATTTGGCTGTCCTTCCCTGAGCCTCCCTCACTCTCTCGCTCTCTCCTTCCCCTCTCCAACTCTCCTTACATTAATTTCTACGCTTTCATTTTCTCTACGTGATCGCATCATCCTCCTCTCCTGGCACATTTTGCATCCCCCATTCTCTCACCCCTAAATCCTTTACCCCCCCACCCTCCCTTTTATCTCTCTTCCTCCATTTCTGTGTCCCTCCACCCGTCTGGCAGGATCATTTGGCCGCAATAGGGCACTTATACTCCAGGTGTGGTGCATTGAAAGATGACCACAGGAGGACCAGGATGTGGCTCTCTCTCTCTCTCTCTCACACACACACACACACACACACACACACACAGTCAGTGAGCAGCCAATGGCCCCATCATTGCACCAACCTTTCTGCGCCCAGCATTTCTCCTTTTTTCTTTCCTCTCTTTCCAGGTTAACTATTTGTCATGTTCTGCCAATCAGCCTCTGCTGTAATGCCTGATGATTCACACAATAGTGGTGTCACACTGTGGCTAATAAATGAACTTCTGCAGTACGCAACTATAAATATACACTAATATGCTAAAAATATACACATGCAAACACACACAGAGACACACGAAGGAGCATGGTCCAATCCTTTTGAGGGTACACATGTGACAAATGTGTTTTCCATGACATTGCCTCGTCCACTGGGTCCTCTGCCAAGCCATTACTGCCTCTCTCTTCTTCTCATTCCAAATGGATTAATTCATCTAGCCGATTCAATAGACAGCAGCATCAATAGTTTTCAAGACTGCGCTATCATAATTTTGCCTCAAGGCTCAATGAGGTGTAAAAATGGCTATTATAACTTGTTGGGGAAGACAGACGAATCATTGTATCTGAAAGGGAGTTTCTGAATGGAAGTAATCTTTCATGGTAGAAATCAGTAAGACATTTGCAACCGCCGAGGAGAATTTCTGAATTAATTACTTTTCGTATTGATATTCATGTGAGCCTGACTTGAGGGACAGATTTATGTGGTTTCTGCATTTAGCGCAAAATGGAAATGGCTCCATTGTTAATAATTTTAATAAAGCAAAGTAGATAAAAATGTTTTGAAATGCAGAGGAAACCGGCAAAACAATGCAGACCTAATAAAGTAAATATTTCATTTATCAAGTCCCCACTGTCTAGTCTGCTAAACAATACTCATAATAGTCTTTCTTTGTCAAGTATATAAGGCGTTGTTGCATGGAATTATTTGGTATTCCTTTGAAAATTGTACTTAACTAGTTGTGCAAGATGTACTTGCACTGGAATCTTTTCTGGGGTGCAAGGACTTGTAATGTGTAATGAAACCATGTTTGAATGAACACTGAGATGAGCTTCTTCTGTTGTGCCACCAAGCAGAAAAGAGAATAGGTTTAGGATGTATTGTGTGTCAAGCTGCAGAGAAAGTGTCTTCGAGGGAATAATACTGGAAACACACCACTTCACAGAAACTGAGACATATTCTCATCAAGGGAACGAATGAATGCCACTGACAATCTACCTACAGAAATAAATAGAACTTCAATATTAAATGTATAAGGGTCACTGCTACACTGGATAGATTATATCTGGATCATTTGTTGCACTTTCTGAGCTGTACTTTGCTCCTCATCTCATCCTCTGCATATGTGTTTTAACAATGGATGTCAGTCAATCTCAACTGGCTTGCCCACATACATTTTAAACCCTTTTTTATATTTTTCTTATGCGCTTGTCGGAGGAGTAGAAAGAAGGTTTGAATGATGAGCTGCTCGCTGCTGAAAGTGAGTGTCTGAAAATCCTGAAAGAAGATCATAAAAATGTTTTTATGGAGTTAGGTTTCATTCATCATTTATACTCGCTTTATCCCTTTCAACATCGCAGGGGGGGATGGGGGGGTGGAACCGATCCCAGCATGCACTGGGCGAGAGGCAGGTTTTCCTGGACAGGTTGCCAGTCTATCACGGGGCTGACACATACAGTATATCACAGACAAGAAACACTCACACCTACTGTGGGGCTGTGGAAGGAAACTTGCACCTTGACATTGACTGTGAAATGTTTGTAAGTGTTCTGTGTGACCGGTGTCACCGTCCTGCAGCCTGCACGTCAGTCAGAGTGATCTTCCCTCCTCTGTCTCTTTACTGCACCGCCTCATCCTTTTTACCATCTTGTTCTCTTGTTTTATTCTTCAGCATTGCGGGACAGAGAGCCTGAAGGCCACGGTGCTGCCAAAACACGCACACACACACACATACACACGCACGCTCAGAAATCCACCCACACACTCATGCATGCATGCACTCTCAGAGAGCAGGTACTGCGCACACACACAAATACAAAAAGAGATACATACTGTACACATACACACACTTGTGAATGACATAGCTGCTGGACAACGAACAGACTGGAAAGCACTGTCATATAATACAAAGTTCATTTTAACAGGAAGCAGGTCTTTTGAAAGCAATGTCATACACTGGAGCAGCTGTAACATACATTATTCTGTTATCCTAAGATGAATTGCTTCACGCATGTAATTTTCTTTGACACTGATGGATTCATGCAATGGAAAAACTATAACAGTGAAGCCAGGTGGAAGAGCATCAAAGTGTAACTTTAACCTTCACCTGCGACTGCACATCCATGCTTTTACCTATTTCATCTCCGAGTTACACTCCACTATAAGAATGTCTAAGTACTGTTATTTGTCACTGAAGTTTGGACTATTATAGAGGGGATGACTAGTTTACTACAGTGTCTTAAAAGAGCGGCAGGGCCATAGTGAGTGTGTGTGTGTGTGTGTGTGTGTGTGTGTGTGTGTGTGTGTGTGTGTGTGTGTGTGTGAGTTTGTGTCTCCCCAGCTGAAAATACTGCAGTCTTCGTCATGCCTGGCTGGCTCACAGCAGTGTGATGTAAGGGCCTATTTTTTCCTCGGCTGCTTTAAAGTGATGGAGTCCAGTTTGACTGGGCTTTGTTTAGGGAAAACACTAAATCAAACGAGACACGCATCGATCGTACAACCCGTGTGTGTGTGTGTGTGTGTGTGTGTGTGGTAGCTGGTATGGCAATGCAATGCAATGCAAAAAAAAAAAGGTTTGAGCCCTGAGAAATGTGATCAGAAAGAGTCATGAAAGTCACATGTCTCCTTTTTTTTACCCATACATATACACACACACACACACACACCTGTTCAGGGCAGTGGACTACACACACACACACACACAAAATATGAAGCATAGGCATTCACAATCACACACACACACACATAACAGTCCTGGCCTTTTTGGTGCCGATCGTCCCCTCCCTCTCTTCCTTTCTCCCTGTTCCGCTTTGTTTCCTCTAATGTTGTCGCTCACTCTCGCTCTCTGCCAGCCGCCCCACGCAGCGGGCCAGCTTGAGTGAAGCATTGGCAGTGTTTACCCTTCCGTCCAGCGGACAAAGCGAGGGATCCTATGGGGTGAGTGGCAGTCAGGCTCGTTTCCGTTGATTTTAATAAGGGTTGATGGACTCACCACATACTGTATGTAAGGGGCACAGGACAACCTTGCCTAGTTAAGAGTAACGGCTTACTTCATCAGTGCCACGGTCGGTATATCACAGGTCTCGTCCTTGTCAGGAGGGAACGTTTGGAGTATTGCTCAAAGGCACTTCAGGCAGATGCTTATTCATGCAGAAAAACAGAGTCTTTCTGCTCACTATGTCATACTGATGCCTCAGTGGCCTGGAGGACACACAGTACATACACACACCACACACCATCCCAGTCTAATCGCACATAAAATCCTTCAAGTTCAGTTTGGGTTCTGTATTTGCTGTAGGTCACTGAAAGACTAATTTGCAAATGAAAGGTTTATATCTCCTATTTATTTCTCCAGGTCTGGATATTCTGGAGATCAGTGACAAATCAAACCAGAGATCTTCCATTCAGAAAGTGTTAAAGGGGCATTCCACCGATTATGCACATGAGGTTCAGTTTACTCATTACGAGGAGTATTACTCAGCCAGTGGAAACAGTTGTATAATGTTTTCTGTGACTTTGGAGAGAGCTTTCCAAAGTTTGAAAATTTTACAAGCTGAAGGTATACGCGGTTTGAAAGAAGCGGGCATTTAGGAGCCAAGGAGGGTCTAATGAAAGACGCTACTGAGTTGCCTTACGGGACACGTAAAATTCAATGTTTTTGGAGCTTGACCCATACTAGAGACTAAAAGTCAGGATATCTTGACCTCTGCTGCTTCGATTTTGACTAAATGAGAAAAGGCAAAATAGAAGTTACTTGGATGTAAATCCAGTTAAACAGTTACTGTGGGGAATATAATTAAAGCACAATACAGCCTGATCATGTAACATACATCCGTCTAGTACTGCCGGGGTGCCATCCGGCGTGAAATCCGACCCTGAACTATAAGTCAAAACCTATGCTGTAGACATCTACGGTGGGATTCTACACGGGCATGGCAGCTATTTCCCTGAACACAAAGCATGTGAAAGGTATAATACTGGCACTGGAATCACTGATTGATGGCAAACAGTAAAAAGCAGAAAGGTTCAACCCAAACTCAAAGAGCAAAGCAGGACTCCAAAGTGTTTAAATTAATCACAAAATGAATGCCATATAGAAACTTCTCTAGGTAATGCTGCTTATTGCCACCAATGACAGCAAGAGCTGTCTCATGTCTGATCTGTGCATGCTTTACAAAAAAAGGGAAAAGAAATTGTTTGATTTTCATTCTTAAGTTTGAATTTGTCACAGGACACTGCTTCTTGTCGCCCTTCATTTTAAAGGTAGAGTCACATCTGATGTACCCTGTGGAAGCAGATTCAGGGAGTCAGGTGGCACCTGATGTGTTATATTATCTTACAGGGAAAAGTCAAAGCTCCACTGATCAATATTTTTGATCTGAACATACAATCTAATGACCCCACTGAGAATCAACACCTCACACTGCAGCACTATTCAGCTTTTGGCCACTATTGAGGAGAAACAACGAACCACATACTATTCTACGGCTTTTCCTTTATCAATTACATCTCAAGTATACCCCCCTTTATCATTATTTTGTCTCTTGTCTTTGTATCTTCCCTGTCTCTCCATTCATCTCTCCATATTCTCTCCCTCTCTGTGTGTCTCTATTTCTACCTCTCTTTGTCTTCTCGTCTTTTTGTCTGTAGAGCAGCTTTACCACCCCATTGTTGCCTTCCTTTTCTTTTGGCGGGACGCATTCACTCCCGTCTCCCATTCTCCTCTGGCCTACAGCATTATAGGCTACCCAAATAAAGAAAGGAAAACACAATTTGTATTCTGGACCACGTCTGTGATGCGAGAGGGAAGAGGAGAGGAGGGGGAGAAAAGAGGCAGTGAGGGGAGGAGGGGTTGTTAAAGTCACAGTTTGAAGACTGGTTAAATTCATTGGACATAAAGTCGGGTGTCTGGGGGCGTTCGCCTACATTGTCAGCAGATTTGTTTCTTTTTAAGGAGGGAAGTTTGACCTTGAGTCAGCAAGGCAAAATACACCCATGTGAGAGAAGGTACTTCACTACACTGTCATCCACTTTATATTGTAATAATGACGTAAGACTTCTGCTGCTACTTGTAATTAGGCATTCATCTTGTAGAGTACCATTCATCCATCTAATTTTATGCACCATTACACAAGTGGTTTGTATATTGACATGACATGACTGGTTTGCACTGCATTTAAGTTCATTGGTGGTTCTTTAGGGTTGTCTGAATATAGACTCGCAGTGTGTCCGTACAGTTGGATAATGATGCGTTTAGCGGAGCAGGAGAGTAAGTGGGACGGCTATTCACACATCGCAGCTCAAGCGCTCATCAATACACTTTGTTGAGCGCTGGTGGCATGGTGTGTGCACACGCATTTGAATCTCTATTCGCGTGAGTGAGCAAGGCTGGCCCGCACGCATGAGTGTGCACGTGGATGCCTATTTTGTGCCAGTACGTGTGTGTGTTCCCCTGCATCCCTAACCCTGGCAGTGATGCCCGGTCAACAGCAGCAGCTGACACCCTCTTGTCACTGACAGCAACTCCTGCAGTGCTACGAGAGAGGGGGGGGGGGGGGGTAGTGCTCCATTGACCTTGCAGCAGAAAACCCTAACAGTTACAGCAGTAGTAGCACACTCTCGACTGCTCATACACAAAGACACCCACTCCAAGAGGGGCATGCACAACACACACACACGCTCCCCCTCTCAGTCTCTCGTGTTCATTCTGGCACTCGGTCCACAATCTAGTGCTTGGGACTCGCCCCAGGCATGTTTGCCGGGGCCAGCCTTCTTACAAAGCAAGAGAAAGTGAGCAGGATGGAAAATGGGCGGAGGGCAGGGGGTTGAGGATGGAATATGCACATTCACATGTAGAAAAGAAATGTGCAGTCATTCATAAAGCCACAAAAGACAGAGACAGTGTAGCTGAGCTTCAGGGGAAGAAGTGAATAGAGACACACACAGAGAGAGAGACCTGCACGGTGCACACTTACATACATGTGTACAGACAGATATATGGACATGTGAACAAAAATGCCTCACCTCCATAAGCATATAGCTTCTGTACATGTGAGGTAATGTGTATTACACTGCTATAAAATGCTGTCACATCCACACAGACTTCCACAGAGAAGCACACACGCATCCAACCTCAAACCCGACTTTTGTCTCAAACCTTGACAAAAGTCGGCTGCAAAAGTCTCTGTTCCACAGGAGTGCAATATGAAAGTGAAAATAGCCTCAACAAAGCATCGTCTGTCTCCAATCTAATGCCTCTTACTGATGATAATACAGGCCCTCAGCCCGCCGTCGCCAGATTGAATATGACACTGAAGTGAATGGGTCTCATGAAGGAGTGCAATATGGAATAAACACTGTCATTGAGTGTTGCTTCTGCTGCTGGCTTTTGTTTCTCCTGCTGGATCAGATCACCGATAGGAATTCTGAATGAAGAAATCACAGTATTTAAACCCTAGAGATGTATTTTATTGCTTACAACCTACAGAGAAATACTGTGCAAGTTCAATCACTTTCTTTGCTGTATTTTACAGAGGTATGGAGCCTTAGTGTTTCATATTGATTTGTGAGATTGAGACAAAATGTTTACTTTTCAACTCCACAGACCTTTCGACGGGTCTGTTATCACAAATGCATACTATGAACTAACACTTCATTTACATTTTGGTCAGCCATCCAAAGACATCAAATTGAATCCAGTACGGGAATGTCAGACTCCGCCACTAACAATGAAAACTACTATGTAGAGAAGTACAGAACATACATTAAATGGCTATTGCTGACAAAATGTTAAATAGTATCAAAAATGGGGTCTGATTTCATGAAAATCTTATGTATTATAACTTTAGTGCTGCAGCTTTAAAACATAATGTCAAACATATTGTGTGTTTGTGTGACAACTTGGAATCAGACAGATTTAAAGAGGAACTCCACTGATTTTACACATCAAAGTCTCTGCACAGGTCTTGGGGAGTACGATGAAAAAAGTTGTATAAAGCCTTTAGTGGCTCCACAGGGAGCTGCGCAAAATCTGATAAATTGCCTGAAGTGATGTCACTTGAGTCAGTGTCTGTTGGGGCCGAAGACTACGAGTTTGAAAATGAAAAGAATCTGGTGGTTTAGAGTCAGAGAGAAGTGAGCTTACCAGACCTCTGTAGCCCACTCCTCATCTCTGCTTGAGGTTAGCGGCTTGAGGCTACGTTAGCCACCGCTAGCATCTAGCAGAATCTCCGACCAAACTGTTGGTGGTTGGGTTGCATTGTGGGTAATGTAGGCCCCAGGTTTTGACAAGGAAGAAGAATGCGTGGAATAAAAAAGACGATATCTCTGATTCTGCTGCAACAATTTTGATCCATTATCTCCATTATCTATAACCGCTTATCCTTAGAGGGTCGCTGAGGGCTGGAGCCAATCTCAGCTGACATTGGGCGAGAGGCGGGGTACACCCTAGACAAGTCACCAGTCAATCACAGTGCTTCAATTTTTCTTCTATGTATCTTCTATCCATCTCATGTCCAACAATGTTATAGGAATGCAGTGCCGAATCAGTAAGTAAGACTCTCCTTTTTCTTTTCGCCCTTCTCTGTTAGTGTAAAGTAGAGTCATACAGCATGAACACCCTTTGCCTGGTCACACTTCAGCAATTCTGTGTACAAGAGAGAGAATGAGAGAGGCGGGATGTTTTGATGTTCAAACACTGGCTGTGGGTTTTTAGTCAGCTTCAGGTCAGATGTGAGTGGGCTCTGGCCTGAATGAATCGGGCTGGCATCAGAATTTTCACTGTTGGGAATGTTTCTGCATAAAACCGAGCAGTAAAGCAGGCGTTAATGCAGAGATTGAGGCAGGGAAGAGAGAGTATGGGGTGATGGGATAAGGATTGTGGATTAAATTAAATGTAGAGTCAGGGAATTGGAAATGAAGGTCAGACGAAAGGGGACTACTGTAAGAGGAAGAACCGATACATGTAAGGATAACTTCCCTGCGGCTGTCCTGGCTTTTGGTCCTGGGGGGTGGGGGGTGGGGTGATGGCTTGGGATATGACATTCAAGGGGGATTGATGGATATTGTTCACAACGAATGCTGCGTTGCGAGGCCACAGCTACGGCTCATCTCGCCTAATCTCTGCTATTGAGATGAGCTGTCATTCACTTCATGGGTTGATAATGCAATCTGACCATTGACAGTTCGTTGCTCCACATTAGCTTGAGCTGTTTCAAGATAACTGTGCTTTGCATATAGGGCGCTGGGCCTCAACGGTAGTTTTTCCTTTTCCCACTTGTTCTCTTTTGCTGCGCTGGGAGCCAAGAACGTTTCACTCACTTTGAATAATCCTACTTTGAACAGGAACGGGGAACAGATAAAGACTTTACAGTGGCGCTCTTTTTTTATTTTATTTCTTTTTTGGATTTTAAGAACACAACTAAAGAGCCTAAGATATTGAGTTTTTTTTTAATGGACATTTTTCTGAAATTTGAAGTAGAAAAATTCACATACAACAGGTATTGTAAACTGTATTTAAGGATTGTTGACCTTTAAAGGAAAAGTTTGACATTTTGGGAAATGAGCGTATAGTCTTTCTTGCCAAGAGTTAGATGAGAAGATTGATACAACTCGTGCCTGTATGGTCATTATGTAGCTTGAGGCAGCAGCTGGCTAGCTTAGCTTAGCATAAAGACTTGAAACAGGGAGGAAACAGCTAGCCTGACTGATGAGGTGCTGATATGTTTAGTAATATTCAGTAATATTTGTATGAATGATAGGTGGACTGTTTGTGTCTATGATTATGTTTTGAATGAAGTGTTTGTAGTGTATTAGCTCTGTTGTCATCTAAGAGTCATTTTGTGAATCCACAGTAATATTTTAATTTTAATTCATCCTTAATAGGAAAAAACAGAATTAAGAATCAATGAACAAGCCGAATTTGTATAATTCAGCACTGATGTTGCACAACCTAACAGAGAACAAAATTACATTTGTTGACAGAGTAAACGTTTAACCTTAGGATTGATACTATTCACAGCTTAATAAACAGTGTAAATCTATATATACCATGACTTTCTTCCCCAAAGATGGAGGCTTTAAGTGGCTTTGACAAAATAGGTCACATCATCATCCTATTTAATTTTTCTTTTCTAAAAAAAAATGACCAAGCTCTATAATAAGAAAAGTCTCAATCCATTTTTGCTCGCTCTCTCTCCCATCTGACTACGGGTTCGTTAATGATCTCATTTAAGAGGTCACAGGTTTTCTAATTGGAAGTGGGCTGACTCCTGTTGCACCTGGCTCACCTCTGTGACAGTCTAAAGTTAGTATCAACTTTTTGACCTCGGTAAAAATACTCACACTTCTGTCACTGCTGTCCTTAGAGACACTTCCCTACCCTTCAAATAGCTCAAACAACCTTTGGACCTAAGTTCTCCCTTAAGGAAAAAAAAGCTTTGCTTGAAGAACATTTAAAAAAAGGTGAGTTACTCTTTAGTGTGCATGTAGGTAAGTGTGGTTTTATGTGTGTTTTGTCACATTACTTCAACATATGATGCACGAGAGAGATGGGCAAAGAGGGAGTGAGAAAAGCTGCAGTGAGAAAGCTTTTATGACACACAAATGAGCTCCAACACCTTTGTACCAAAGGCACATGGATGCTGGTTTTGCAATTTAGCCACAATAGGAAAGCATAAGACCTGAGACCTTTCTATTCATTGTGATTGTGTTCAACACCTTCACATGACCTCGCAAAGTCCAGCTGAGCACTGTCTGGCAGAACGCTGTGCACCGCTACAATCCCATCACTTATTCAAATATTAGCTAAACCTCAACATCTGATGTTTCAATAGATGCTGTTCACTTCACGCTCATAATTCCTTATCAGCAGGTGGCTCGGTTCCAGCACTGGTGCCACCCACACAAACAATGACTTGTGCACATACACGCATAGCATTACACCAGTGTCTGCAGGCGCACAAGCACGCACATAGTAATAAGCCCCAGGCCGGCAGCGTCGGACATGTTTTTCAGTGATCATCCTGCGTATCAGCGAGACCATCAAGCGCTCTCCAGATGCCAGCCGCCTCGCACAACATCTGTCCTTGACCTTGGCGATGAAGACTCACCAGTGACGACTCCAGAGAAACCGTCTGCCTATCACAGCCTTCTGTCTAGACCCATTATGATATCATTTTTTAACACCCGTGTGTGTGTTGTGTAGATGGGATTGGGTGTTCGGTGGGAGGGTTGGGGAAGGGGAGAAATTCAAGTCATCTGTGACATGCCCTGCATCGGTACACAGTTTGTCTGTGTGTGCACCTGTATAAGCGTATTTGTGTCAGTTTGCATCTGCGGGACAAGGTTCAGTGACCCGTGGTGCTACAGTCTATCATAAATTGTGTGTGTTATCAACCTAGATGACTTTGCATGCAGCCTGATAAGCAAATGCAGCATCAAGTATGCTGTATGCTTGTCAAGTTGTACAAGATGAATGCTGAGTGTTTCTGATTGCCACCAAACTCCCAGTTTCCCTTCTTTTCTTAAACCTGTCACCTCAGCAAAAAAAAAGAAAATCATCATCTTCATTCTCTTTTATCAAAATCTGTGTTTTAATTACTGGCTTTTAACAAGGGCCCTGAACGCCGGGTTAATTGTGCTTTTCATGACAAAATCAACGCAAATGCAAATTGTCTCTGACCAACCTCAGTGCCGTGGCTGGGAACGATGTTTTAATTATCCAGACATCCTCTTAAGTGGTGGAGAAACTGTAGCGACGAGGTGGCCATATGCTCAGCAGTCACAACGTATCTTACAGTTATATAGCAGCTCACAGGTGGTGGAGGAAATGAGGAAAAGTGGGGAATGGAGAGTCGGGAGGTGAGAAAAAGAAGAGGAAAAAGATAATGCTGATGTTGAATGATAAAAAAAAAAAACAAAGGTCAAGAAGAAAAACCAAGATCAAAAGAAATGTACAAGAGAAAATGTTTCTTCCATTTCCCAGGGTGCATCTTTCCAAGGATGTTTGCCCACATAAGCACTGCGCTTCCTTCTGACTACTCACAATTAACTGACCCTTTTCTGACACTTTCTCACCTACGATAACAAGCCCACACAAACATCCACCCCTCTATCTATCCCAGTAAAATGACATTTCCCTATCCAGTCCACCCACTGACAGGCTTCCATCCTACTCACTAACATTCACAGTCAAGCCTCCACACAACGATGAACAGCAGAGGAGAGAAGAAAACACAACCAGAGGGCAATTGGCAATGTAGGACAAAGGATGGGCCCCCCAACAATACACAGGAATGCACACACACATAATGTATACACACACACACACACGAATGAATGAATGCCTACACACAATCATGAACACAACCACCAGTAGTGTTTTGTTTCATTGGTTGTGGTTTCACATCAAGTCTGAATACAGGTCTGCACAATGCAGCCAAGGTGACAACGGATAATGAATCACTTTCTATGTGCAGTGCAGAAAATACGTGGAATACATAGGAATGACAATGACGGCCTGTCTGTCGATCGGTTTGGTCCTGAAATATCTCAACAACTATTATGGATTGCCAGGAAATGTAAATGATTACAATTACGTGTTGTTTGTTTTTTTTTTTGTTTTTTTGTGTTAAATGTCTCAACAACTATTGTATAGACTAATGGATTTCCATTAATGTCTGCAAAACTAATGACATTCCCATCAGCCTTAGCTGTACTTTGCATTTAGTGCTAATTAGCAAACCTTGGCTAACGTGCTAAACTAAGACGGTGAACATGGCAAACATTTCTACCTGCTAAATATCAACATGCTAGCCTTGTCATTGTGAGCATGTTAGCATGCTAAGGTTTAGCATTTAGCTCAAAGCACGGCTACCGCAAGCATGGCTGGAGACATTTAGCCTTGTTTTACATTAGTGCCGTTTGTAAGAGTCAGAAATTAAACCAGTTGAGAATTGTACATTTAAAATGACCCTACATTAAACCTAATTATATTTTAAATGATTTCATAGTTTTAGATTGATTTTTAATTTGTAGGAACATCCGGACAGATATCTGCACGCCCCATTAATGATAATCATTAAGTGTAAGGACTCCGTCACACATTTTAGCACAGTCTTTTAAAACAAACCATAGATGCAAACCTTCTTTGGATCATTCACCTCATAATAGACTAAATCAGGAGCCATTATGTGGCCGTATACACAAAAGAACAGGTTATCAGCCCCTACATGTAACGTCGAGGGAGAACACAGTGTTGGATTTCTCATTTTGTTGTGACAATTTTCATATGAAGATGTCCGTTCAGTTCAGCAAATGTGCTGACAACAATGTTGGCGGTCTGTCCCTGAACCAAACACAACATGCACATGCAAGAGGGGATAATGTGTCAGTGCGAAGGACTGTGTCTGGATTCATGAACTGTGATAGAGAGAGAAGTGCACACACACACAGATTCGCTTTTTTTTTTTCATCTTAACTGACAGGCCACAAGAGCCATCTCAAACCAGCATTTAGCAGCACTTAGAGCTGCTGCAGTTAATCAGAGCGCTTAATAGGACCGCCTAGACCACACATTGTCAATACACACGTGTATCACACACGTATCACACACTGTCATGGTATTTGAATACCTTACCCAGTGCACCTGTCCCAATCCCATGGACACCAATCTGAAATTTCTCCTACACTGGTTCTCCACGGTCCCCTAAACACACCAGCATCAGTACTGCACAGATCCGCACACACACACACATCCCTTTCTTTCTTTCTGTCTTTCTTTGTCTTTCTCACACACACTCATCCACACTTCCACCTGTCTGTCTCTCCTCTTGTCTTCCTTGCCGAGCTCATACACAGACATATATAACCATCTCCCACACACACAAATGTCCCATACCCACACTGCGAGGTCTCCTCCCCCAGGATCATCATATCACACCTGAGTATTTTGCACTCCGCAGAGCTCCATGCTCATTAAATCTCTGAATTCCCATGAAATCAGGAGAAGATATGCCGCTATACATCACGTCTGACTTTTATATCTAATGGGGAAGTGGTGATAAAGTTTATGAGGACGTATGATGTGTGGGTTTAAGAGTGGAGAGAGATAACGCAAGGGGCAGGAGGGAGGGTCCAGAGGAGTGTGTGGATGGTCAAAGTATGGCCTGGATGTAATCTCTAGTGTCCTGCCTGTGGGAAAGAAGAGGAAGGTTTTTTGAACAATAATGGCTACTTACGTATGTGCTCTCTTCTGAAGTGAGGTTAACTAAGTTTCTTGCCTCTCTCCTACTCTTTCTCTGCCATCCTCTCTGTCTTCCAGCATGTCTCACTTTCTCTTTCCCAAATGATCTCTTTAGTGGTTCAAATCCTATTTCTCCAACAGGTATTTCCTTTTAAATGTCAAAACACACCTTTTTAAATTGGCTTTTAACTGCCTTGTGTGATTTTATATCTCTAGGACAATATTATATCATTTCATTTATTTTATTTCATTTATCTGGTTTTACTTTTTCGCAGTGCTAGTGGCATAGCTCTAGGGATGGCAATCTTGGTCAGTCGTTCAGTCTACCACTTTGGTCCAGATTAAAGTATCTCAACTACTATTGGATGGATTGCCATGAAATTTTGTAGACATTCATCGTCTCCAGATTCCTTCTGATTTTGGTTATCCCCTGGCTTTTCCCTTAGCGCCACCACGAGGTTTACATTTGCAGTTCAGAGAAAAATATCTTGGCCACTATTGGATGGACTGCATGAACTTTGTCACAGATATTCAAGGTGCCTCGAGGATAAATTCTAACTTTTCCTCTAGCGAGGACCTCTAAGGAGGTCAAAGTTTTCCCTTATTCTGGGAAATATCTCAACATCTACTTCCATCTACTCCCTAAACTTATTGTCAAATTTCAGCCTTATTTTTCTCATCTCCCTTTCTGTCTTTCTCTCTCTACATTGCGACCTGAGAAGGTATCTGAAGTTGCCCTTCTCTCCTCCTCCTCCTCCTCCCTTTCTCACGTTCATCTCTCTCCTTTATTCATCACCTGCCTGCACTCCAAGCCTCCAAGCCCCTCACCCCTGCCCAAACAAATGTCACTTTCTAATTGGCCAGCACTGGCGAGGCAGGAGAGCATCACCCTGTTTGGACAGCTGTTAATCTGGGTTGAGGGTTGGCGGTGGCAGCGAGATTGTGGCAGTGACGGTGACGGGGAGAGGGATGACAATCTGGAACAGCACTGAGAATGACGCAATGAGGGAGAAAGAGTTCGGAGGGAAAAAAAAGAAGTTTGAGTCTGGTGCAAAATTACCACTCGCACCCCAGTCTGACACATCTGTCAGTCACTGTGACGTTATGTTGTGCCAATGAAAAACTGGATCCACAAATTAAAATGCAGTGTCACTACACATCTCTCACCATCTCTACATTCCTGTGTAGTATGGACTGTGTATTAAAGGTAATGTTAAAGCACAAGCGCATACCCTGCAGTTTCATTCAAGCCTCAGCATCACCCACACAGGAATGTAATAACCCCCCCACCCCCTTCTCTCTTGCTCCTTCTCTCTCTCTCTTTCTTTCACACACATACACACACAATGAAGTACACACAGACACACAGCGCTCGGGGAACCAATCACCATCGCCTGTTTTCAGGTCCTGTTTGTGAATGGGATTTTTACGGGAGAGGAGGAGGCAGGCACTGCTGCATTTGTAGGCATGCAGCTGCTACACCAGGGAACCATCACCATCCCATTCTCATCATTCCTCCTTTACTTGAAATATCTCGTTAATTTTTGATGTTTTGGTCTGTTTTATTTTCCTCACGCCCTCATTTCCATTTTTGCTTTTCTTTCCATCTCCTTGAACTCTCTCTGACTCTTTTCTCTGAGTCTTTTTTGATGCAGCAGTCGATTGTGACTGCTGCATCAAAATAGCCCTTCTTTTTCCATGCTTTTCTTTCACTTTTTCACCTGACACACCATCAACGTCATCTTCACCATCACCATCATCTAGCGTTGTTTGCCTCTTTTACATCTTTTTCACCCTCCTGTCATGTCACTCTCCCATATACTGCAGAACAGCTGGTTTTGTCCACTACATCTTTTTGTCTCTTCCCTTATTCTCTTCTTTTCACCAGTCATCCCATCTGCCTGCTACAGAAGCAGCTGATGCAGGAGAGGTTAATGACCACCACCAACACACACAGACATGCTGTAGACACTTACCTCCAGTGACAGAGTCTTCGTCCCGGGTGCTTCTGAATCCTCAGTGGTTGAAGGAAGAGTGGCGAGCCTACGAGCTTCTGCCGGCTGAAGAGAAGTGGAGGACAGAAAGAGAGAAAGAGACAGAAAGAGAGAGAAAGAGAGATTAAAGACAAGAGATAGCAGAGAGAGTGAGAGATATAAAGAGAGAGAGAGAGAAAGTGGACGAGAGCTGGCGGGCTGTGCGAAGAGGAGGAGGAGGGTGCTCCGGCTGGCTGGAGGTGAGATGAAGGGGAGAAAGGGAGAGGGAGGGAGAGATAAAGGAAGAGGGAGGGAGAGAGTGAGGGTGCGCTGGATTGGGATAGGAGGGGATTGTGTGATGTTTGAGAGGAGGAGGAGGAGGAGGGATTGCAGGGAATGGAGGGAGAGGAAAGTTGGAGAGAGGAGGGAGGGAGGGAGGGAGGGAGGGAGGGGAGGGAGGCAGGAAGGATGCAGAGACGGAAAAGAAAGAGAGGATAAGCAAACAGTAGAAAAGAGATATAGAGGACACAGGAAAAGAGGTAGAGAGCATAGGAGCAGGTATGTTCAGGCTGTAATCCTTTGCTTTGATTTGTTAAATAAGTGAAACAATCAGATTTTACAACACAGCTCTCTCTTTACTCCATTACAACTGTAACCTTTCACAGCCACCAAAAAATACAAGTACAACCCATGTCGAGCCGTCACAAGCAGCCGGTCCCTGGAGACAATCAATTTCAGAGTGGAGAAAATGTCCTTCCATCCATTAAATCACACTGTAATCCAATCCTGTGTTGGTGTGTTGCAGTACGGATACTGCAATTAACTTTGGAGCAATAACTTACTGCAGCCGGCGGACGAAGAGCTGGGAGGAAAAAAAAGGGGGGGAGAGAAGATGAGGGAAGAAGAGCTGACTGAGTTTTGTGAGAGCTGGAGACAAAAATGAAATTGGGGAGCATGGTATGCTAAGAAAAGGATGTAGTGATAATGACAGAGGGTATTAGACAGGACAAGTGGAGAGTAGAGGAAGAGGAGCAGATTGGCCTCTGGCTATATGCACTCAGGGACGAAAGGGTGGTGAAGAAGAGAGATGGAAGGAAAGATAAAAGGAAGTATAAAAGAAGGATGAATGGAGGGTGATGATATTGTGAAAATCCACTGATCTGTCATGTGCCTTTCAGAAAGATTAAGAAGTGGTTTAGGGGTCATACGTGAATGGTAACGTACAGTAGAGTGTCACTGAATGCATGCGACCTAAAAACACACTACAGTCATGGATGGATTATGAAACAACAGGCCCCTGGCCACAGATGAGTTAAAGGCCTCCACCCCGCCTACATAGGAGCCAGACACCCAGATAGAAAGAATCGTTTTGCGTCTCTTTGTAGTTGTTTCGGGTCTTTTTGTGGTCGTTTTGCGTTTCATTGTTGTCGTTTTGTTTTTGTAGTCATTTTACGTCTCTGTGTGTTGATTTGCGTCTTTGTGGCCATCTTTCATCTCTTCTTGCTTCTCATTGTGATAGTTTTGTTTGTAGTCGTTTGCATCTCTTTGTAGCAGTTTTGCATCTCTTTGTAGTCTATTTGTCATTTTTTGTAGTCAGTTTTTTCTTGTAGTAATTTTGCTTTTCTTTGTCATAATTTTGCATCTCTTTGTAGTCGTTTTACGTCTCTTTGTAGATATTTGATTGACAGTCTCTTCAAACAGAGACCCTGTCTGCCTATGCCCAGTAGGCCCATTCAGTCATCCATCCAGGATTACAGTGTGGTAAAAGAAATCCTAATTAATCGTAATTTCATGATTGTGTGTTTTCTTTGTACATACATGTGTGGCCCTACGCACACTGTGACTGTTTTATCTTCAGAATTCATCCCTTGCTGAATGCACTGAAAAAGTGCACCATGGTAAAATACCTTCCGGACATGGTTTTGAAAAGAGGTACTGATCTCAAATTACGGGTCAAGTCTTATTCATCATAGTAGGACCTCAGGGCCATAAAAGGGTCTGTGATAATACAGATGTGATGCATTTGAAAATCTCTTTTTGTAGTCAGACTCAGAGGTCTGGATCAGCTGCAGTACTCTGGAGCTGATTTATTTTCTCAAGGTGAGGATTCATCTGCTCAAGGACACTTCAGCAGAGCGGATGCTGGCCAAGACTGAGCTTAATCCTGGGACTTTTTCTCTCCCTTTCAAAGAAAAATAGCTTTACTCAGCTGTTTAAACACATTACTGACAGTGACCAGACCGTTTTTATAAACGCCTGCTAAAATCAACTATACAGAGCTTCAGAAAAATCTAAAATGCCCCAAGGCTTGCCTGTAATGTGTTGTTGTCCACACACTAATGTGCTGCACCATGGGATTCACCCCTGCGAGACTCTCAGGCAAATCACCCTCCAGAACGTGCGTGTATTGTACATCTGTGTGTGCATGGATTTGTACTGCAAAGCAAAGCCCACTCACATATTTTGTGTTTGGACAGCAAGAGAGAGCAAGAGATTCAAGCGCAGTTCCAGCTTTGAGGGATTTCGCCTTACAAGCGGCTACGTTTCTGTCGACTCCAGAGCTGCAGCTTCAACATCCCAGATCAAACTCTGGCTGCTGGTCCTGCACAAGCACCAGTGGCAATAAAAAAACTGCACAATCTCCAAAGTACAACACCAGAAATTATTCATCAAGATAAAAAATCATTGTTTGATTCTAGACTTTTCTTAAAGCTATCTGGAGGAGAAATTGAGAAGAGTAAGGGTAGTGAGTGTGCTATCATTGCTCCCAGCCTATTACATGCATTGTTAAGTGAATGCATTTGAGTGCTCATGTCATTTCAATGGCTGCATGCACAACCGCTGACACCAGCATACATTTCAATGTGAGCTCTAGTCTTGCTTTTGATTTCATTGTTCTCGAGTGATTTTTGGGAAACAGGCAGTAATGGAATGCAACTGTGCTGTGACGGTAACAACATCAAGTGTGTGTGTGTGTGTGTGTGTGTGTGTGTGTGTGTGTGTGTGTGTGTGTGTGTGTGTCCTGTGATAGAAGGAGAAGGCACAAAATTAATGAGACAGGAGAAAGAGAGCAAAACGTGTCTCCTGCAGCTGTTTATCAGCCCACAGCACTCTGCTCAGATTAAAGTACAACTACTTTATAATTACTATAATGTATTCTTATTGGACAAGTATGCCTTTCTTAATAAAGGGTCCAATAATTGACTCTCGGCCTTATTTCTCCTGCTCTAGTCCTCCTCTCTCCCTCTCTCCCACACTCACTATTGATCTCATTAATTTACATTACATTCTCATTAGCCCTCAAAGGGTATTTAATTTTTACACCAGCAGGATGATGGCTGTGCAAGCTTGAAAGCAGCACTATTAGTCAACAACAACAGATTGGTCCAATCATTTGGATCATGCCATGCATAAATGCCATTAGCACTGATTTGGCAGTTGAGTTTTTTTTTTCCAGAGTAATCAAAATCTTATTGTTCTCAGTGATCAATTTATTTTTTCATTCAGAATTCGGATCAAAAATCCCCCAAAACAATGATTTCAGATGCAGGATGCAATCTTTTAATATGACTTGTGTGTGGAAATCAAACTGCCTGCTTTGTCTCTGCCATGAGAGTTGTGCGTCTTTATAAATAATAAGCATTTTGCAGATTTATGCTACAACCCCCCTGAGTGACCTTTGTAAATCTTTCACATGGAAATTACTTTTACTTAATTGTTGCATAGGTGTCCAAAATTGCCAAAAGGATGAATATAGACCTGTAATTGAGATCATAAATTCATGCTCCCATTCGCAGCATTTGAAATTGAAAGTTAAAAGCAGTGCACAAACTGTTACCTCAGTAGAGAAAGCTGGATGAAGCTTTAGTAAAAAGCTGTGACAAACTGCTGTGACATGTGGAAAAAAAATCAATAAATAAATAATAAATAAATAACCTAATCTGACATCTTTCATTTCTCTTTTTCTGTACATTTTCCGAGACTGAACAGGATGCAGGGTGGTAAAGCTGTTAAGGGTGAAAAGGAAATAATAGTTTCCTGCTGGTTCCCCCTCAGTCATATAAACCTTGTCAACTGCATTACTGGAGATATCAGGTTGCCACTTTAACCTTAAAACTATTATTGCTCCTTAAACTGTAATCAAGTTTAATGAATGACATCCTACCACAAATCTGAGTGTTTTCTTCATCCATGTAAAATGTCCGTAAGACCTTAATAGTGTGGTTTCTTTTCTAGCGTGGATTTACATGATAAAGTGATTCACACTCTGTCTGGATTCTCATTGGCTGCTGTAAATGTGCCATAAAGATCTGGTATAGTTTGCCTCATAAGTATGTAGGAGCATTAACAGTATAATTTATTGCATAAATATCCAAAGTATATAAACAAAAGAAGTCGAGTTACTAATAATTGAGAAGTGTCTTTTGTTTCCAGGTTGAGGTGTGTGTCTTTAATGCATTGTGTCTTTATTATAATGAAATGGAAACACAATGTGGCTGTTGACATTTCATTTGGGGGATTTTTGAGGTGATGGACTCTGGGACTGATGTTATTTACCGTTCACTAAAACAGAGAGATAAAGTCATTCAAACAGAAACCGATTTGAACTCACAGAGGTAGCTGCATGATTAGATAACTCTCACTCCAAACCTCTAGCACATGATTTTGCTGTCCTGTGAATTTGTCCAGACTGTAGGAATTAAAGGCTTTGTTCATTATTTTGTCTAAGACTAAGAACAAATCTTTTGAACAAAAATTGAAATAAATTACTACTTTTTGAACCATTGTCTGTTTTTGGCAAATATTCCACTCTTTATTATCATGCATCCGTCTGCAGCAGAGGTGTCAGCGTGCTGAACAGCAGTTATAGTTTGAGATCACTAGGTGGCACGAGTGAGGTTAAAAAGGCTTCGCTGAGCTGCCTGCAAAATTCAAAAGTGACATTATTATAATGTTCAGTGATTTCACTGTTGTATTATTGTATTATTATGGTACAATCTCAGGAATGCACAAGTACAAGTAAGCACATTTACTCGTGCAATTTTGAGGTACTTTTACTTTGCTTGAGTATTTCAATTTACTTTATACTTCTGCTGCACTACATTTTAGGGGGAAATATTGTACTTTTTACTTCACTACATTTATCTGACAGCTGGACTTATTAGTTATATTACAAACAACACATGTGACCAATTTATAAATGATACTGTGCTATAAATTAAACTACCCAACAATATAGGTAGTTCAAATGCACTCCGCCTCCACCAGCTATTACATTAAAATGCTGCCTACGTGTTAAAGCATCAGTAACAATACTCCAATAATATGATATATGTGTAGTAATACAACTCTCTGAAAGGGACCATTCTACCCAAGTACTTTTACTTTAATACTTTAGCACGTTTAGTTAAGTGAAATCTTGAATGTGGGACTTTTATTTGTAGTTTTACAGAGCTGTGCTGCTACCTTTACTGCAGTGAAAGACACCGCTGCTGTAAATCCTTTAACCCCATAAAATATATTAGAAGTAGGAGAGTGACCTATGTGCCCAGTATCTTTATCTTTAAGTTACAGTCCAGCCCGACACCCGCTGCTCATTCGCATTTCTGTCTAGTTCATTAGCTCATGTTGTATCATTTTAGGCCCACACTTTGATATTTATTTAGCTTGTCTTTGCACAACAACACCCTCTGATGTATTTCTTGAGAAAATAAACCTGAGAGCTCATGTCACGTTTGACCGCATGCCGTTCTGACCATATGAGATTCTTGACATGCAAACCTCAAGTAGCTGACATGTAGAGATCAGTCAGTTAATTGGCGAGTTCCTCATTGTTTCTGAGAACCAGAGGAAGGGGTTTTTTTTTTGTGTGTTTTTTTTTTCTCAAGGTCTCTAGAGAAAGAAGCTATTCTAGTCTTCTCAACTTGTCTGAACTAAACCCACTGTGAAGTGCTAATACTGACAGCTCTGTAGCAGCAGTTGCCAGTCTGTGTATCTGTTTGAGTTTGTATTGCAATGAAAAAGAACGGCAACCTGTAAGAAATAGAGGCCATTTCATTGTGTTAAGCCCCTTGTGCATGTGGCATCTAAAAATATGTTTCTATTTTTATTTCAATATTTTTTTTTTATTTGTTTCTTGCATATTGCAACTCCGGGTCTTCATATGTTTTACAGTATTAACTGCTGGGCATCGAAAAGTACTGCAAACGAGGATTGCGTGACTCACAGCAAAGTGGCAACAGCTAAAATGAGGAATTGATCTTCACTCATCATCAACTTTGCTCAGACCAACGCGTTAAAGATAATTTGTTAGCAGGAAGTCAGAGGGCAAGAGAGAGAGAGAGAGAGGGAGAGATAGAGGGTCAGCTGAGCCTTTTGAATAACAAGCATGATGAAGTTGACTTGACATGACCTGGCTGTTCGAACGTAAACAACAGACACTAAAGCAGATAACATCACTGAGGTTTCTGTTGTTGTTGTCTAAGAATTTTTTTTTATTTCTGAGACCCAGTCATAAACATCTGGTGCTGTGCATGCATGTTTCTGGCTTCACATGGCCTTCAAATGTCCTTTACATTTTTTATCTTTGTCACATTGATTTTGCTGGGGGGGGTTTTCTTCCTCGTGACTCAAACGCATCAAACCAAGACAGCCATCAGACTGTGATATGGCTCATGATCCAGGACGAGTGAACTGCTGAATCTGTTAGATAACGTTAAAGTTGTATTGAAATGACAAATGTAACTGTAGCATAAATGAACTGCATAGCGTGCTGCTATGTAAAGTCCATGTGGCAGGGCAGTGTTGGGGACTGGAAAAAGCCAAATGTCCTCAAGCAAGACGTACTCACTTTGTAGAAGACGGTTAATCTTACAGAGAAAGAAGATCTGAGTCAGAGTCCAGTCAGAGTCAGAGTTCGGTTCCTAATTTGTTTTTCAGGAATTAATATTGATGGGTAAGTGAAAATGGCTGAAAAGGTCAAGTGCTGATGCAAAAAGCCCATTTCATTTATGAAATGCTTGTTTATTATCTTATTGAAGGTAGTCACAAAAATTGGCTTTAATCAGCACAACACTGCCCGAAACAGGTGAAACGGGAGGTTAATTGTAGGTGTGCACATTACACTTTTTACGTTATTATGTGTGTAGTAAATGTGTGTATTTGAGATGAGTGTAACGGTGAGTAGAAGTCTGATGTAGTGATCATGTAACCAACATGGGTTGGTGGTTCTGAACCCATGAGGTGGAGCTAATTTGAACTACGTGATATCCTGTTTCAGTAATTTAAGCTGTAACAATAAATCATATTTAAGAAGCTGATCATATGTCCTGTTTGAAAAATCTTAATCTGTAAATGAATAACTGTCAGATAAATGTAGTGGAGTAAAACGTACAATATTTCCCTTTGGATTATAGCATAGATTAAAGTGATTAAACTTCCTCAAAATTGTACTTAAATACAGTACTTAGTTACTTTCCAGCACTGCAACAGAGGAATTGATCATTAATATATATATATATATATATATATATATATATACACACACCTAGGTCCCCCTTTTGCCGCCAACACAGCCCTGACCCGTCGAGGCATAGACTCCACTAGACCTCTGAAGGTGTGCTGTGGTATCTGGCACCCAGACGTTAGCAGCAGATCCTTTAAGTCCTGTAAGCTGTGAGGTGGGGCCTCCATGGATCGGACTTGTTGGTCCAGCACATCCCACAGATGCTCGATTGGATTGAGATCTGGGGAATTTGGAGGCCAAGTCAACACCTTGAACTCGTTGTCCTGTTCCTCAAACCATTCCTGAACCATTTTTGCAGTGTGGCAGGGAGCATTATCCTGCTGAAAGAGGCCACTGCCATTAGGGAATACCGTTTCCATGAAGGGGTGTACTTGGTCTGCAACAGTGTTGAGGTAGGTGGTACATGTCAAAGGAACATGCATATGAATTGCAGAACCCAAGGTTTCCCAGCAGAACATTGCCCAAAGCATCACATTGCCTCCACCGGCTTGCCTTCTTCCCATAGTGCATCCTGGTGCCATGTCTTCCCCAGGTAAGAGACACACACACACCCGGCCATCTACATGATGTAAAAGAAAACGTGATTCATCAGACCAGGCCACCTTCTTCCATTGCTCCTTGATCCAGTTCTGATGCTCACGTGCCCATTGTAGGCGCTTTCGGTGGTGGACAGGGGTCAGCATGGGCACCCTGACCGGTCTGTGGCTATGCAGCCCCATACACAACAAACTGCGATGCACTGTGTGTTCTGACACCTTTCTATCAGAACCAGCATTAACTTTTTCAGCAATCTGAGCTACAGTAGCTCTTCTGTTGGATCGGACCACACGGGCCAGCCTTCGCTCCCCATGTGCATCAATGAGCCTTGGCTGCCCATGACCCTGTCGCCGGTTCACCGGTTTTCCTTCCTTGGACCACTTTTGGTAGGTACTGACCACTGCAGACTGGGAACACCCCACAAGAGCTGCAGTTTTGGAGATGCTCTGACCCAGTCATCTAACCATCACAATTTGGCCCTTGTCAAACTCGCTCACATCCTTACGCTTGCCCATTTTTCCTGCTTCCAACACATCAACTTCGAGGACAAAATGTTCACTTGCTGCCTAATATATCCCACCCGCTGACAGGTGCCATTGTAACGAGATAATCAATGTTCTTCACTTCACCTGTCAGTGGTCATAATGTTATGGCTGATCGGTGTATATATATACTATATATATATACTAAATTATTTTAGTCTTGTCCATCTAATGTAATGTAATGTAATGTAATGTAATCTACTCTCTAACCGCTCGTGCTTTGATTGCAAGTAAATTCTGAATTGAGGTAAAAAGAAATTGCACATTTTACTCGCATGGAGTTGTGAAACTGTGCCCCCTCAAAAGAAGTGGGTGCACCACATGAACCGCCACCGAATGATATCACATTGAAGATGCGTTCACTACACCCACCTACAGATCTGTGAGGCATTTAAAGTCACATGTCGGAAAATGTAAAGTATCTGAAGTAGTGGTGTAAGTAAGACAGTTTAAAGGAAAGTAGCTACACACAATAATATAGATGAATACATTACAGTGTTGTAACTGTTTCAGAATGTAAACAAAAGGACTATCTTCAAGATAATATCTAACAGACAGAGGTTTCAGCTGCATGTGGCAGAGCTGCATGAAGGAGTGTGTGTGACTGTGCTGTTATCTCAAAGCATGTGGTTGATTAACCACTGATACTTGTATGTAGCTGGCAAATATTGACTAGGCCGTATCACGAAACCAAAATATGCATCCTTTGGGACACCAGAAAGCCAAATTGGTTTGATTTATTGCATTTAAACAGAAAATGTAAAAGCAATGCAAGAAAACGTTGCATGTTACTGGCCTCAGTGGGTTTAAACTGTTTTTACCATGTTTCTTGATTCAGCAGACCATCAGAATTGTATTTTGTATTTACTGTTACAACTTTCTATCACGTCTCTCTAATTGCTGTATTTCCACCTTCTATGCCAAATAGTGCCAGAACAAGCGAATCATATACATGTATTTTTTGCATATTGTAGGTTTATCTTTCTTTAACTACAGTAGCTGCGTCTCCAGAATAACTTGTGTTTTCAAATGAACTCTTGCAGCCGGTAACTACAGCGTTTTGGAGCCTGCAAATAGCTGATGGTGTGCTCACGTGATAATGACATTAAGTGTCAGTATGGACAGAAAGAGGAAACTGAACTCGTCACAGAGGAAACTCCCACAGAGTTCTCGACAGTGTTCATGAGGAGACTGGCTGACAAGAAGGAAGCTCTGGGGACTGATGGACAAAGGAATCCAGTCTTCATCATTTAAGGTAGAAAACTGGGAGATCTGATTAATCGAATTATGTTGAATACAAGTCTTGGGGTAAAAGTTGTGTCATTCCTCACATTTATACTTTGAATTATTTTTTCATTTCACAGGTTGAAATTGTCTGTATGCTGTAAATATCGCAGCACAAACAAAGTTCATGTCATGGCGACATTCATGTATGTTCAGCTCTAATTTGCCATAAAGATATCGGGTCACTGGCATTTATCTGAGAGGAGGAAGTCAAAGGCAGCTGGACTTGTTGGTCTTCATTAGATGATGAAAGGTGTTGAATAAATGAGTGGCAACACTGAACTCCTCCTTGTTGACATCCTGTGACTCAGATATGACGTGACTTACAGTGAATTTTCATAATCAGACGAGTATTGTGTAATAATGACAGTTGCCAGGATGATCTGGACAAAAAAAAAGAAGAAAGAAATGAAGCAATGTATTTTTCAGAGTAAAAGCTGATCATTTCAGTCTACAGTTGTATAATCTTGTAATAACGGGGTTTCTTCATCTCAGATGCTTCATTCATCTTGTCATTCGCCTACATATGCAGGTTTTCCATTCTTATATTTGGCTTCACCACCGTTTGCCTTTGATTTTATGTGGCTGCTGGTTTCATGTGAGCAGCCTCACCGTCAGGCCTGCCGCTGTGCTCTGCTGTGCGTCCTGCAGCACTGCAGACAATAACAGAAGGTTATTTGGTTTCAAAGTCAGTGTTGGCTTCCCACAATCTCCTGATGGGGGTTTCCCCAAACCTGCTACTGTAAACAGCAGCTAGAAAGGAAAGTGGAGTCTGTCATGCCTGACTGACCCTTAAAATCCCCTCATAAGTTTATCATGTATTCTGCTGCGCTGAAATTATCCCACCTCTCCTTTATTTTACCATTTATTCTCTTTCACACTTCCTTTAATCCTTTCAAAGGGTTCTACACACACTAAGATTTCATGTTACAAAGATTTAAATAGTATTCCTTGTTATTTGTGTGACTGGAATCTGCAGTAAAATATCTTGAATATAATAACAAACCATTGTAAGATAATGATTTTTAATAGGAAGCTATAGAATTGAGAAATGAACGAATTAAATCTGACACTAACAAATATGGTGCTCAGATTTCATATTCAGTCTGTAGTTATCATCAATTACTATTCAGAACTGTATAAATGTAGTTATTTGTTAAAAATGTGTTATTGTTCTATTATAATCAGAATCTGATAAAAGATCTTAATGGATTTTTGGTGAATTTTAAGGTGTTACAGCACAGTTACACAGATGCTTTTGGGTACAGATGATCACATTTTAAAGAAAAAATAAATACAACAAAACAAAATAACAATAAGTTACACATTAATAACTAAACGGCAACAGAATTTGTGTTATACTTTAGCAAATAATTTGATTTAAAAAAGATTAAATCACTCTCAGACAAACAATTTCATTCTAAAATCGTGTTGAAGCCCGTGAAATTTTGGTTAAACTGAAAGAATGTTTTCATAGTATTGTGTCTGTTATCTTGTGTCCGCACTCTTAAGATTTCCAAGTCTCCATTAACTGCCTTTTGTGATTCACTCTGGCTAGTTTGAGGATCACTCTGGCCCCTCGTACACTGAACATTTCAGAAAAAGACCTTTTCTTAGAGATGCTGCTGCTATAAAGGCTCCAGGGAGCGATGAGTGCCAGGATGTATATTCAAGCAGAGTGGTAAAGTCATCTCTGCCACCAGTATTTGGTATTTTACGTTGATGCAGGTCCCCAGAGACAGAATGTGTATTCTGTTTCTGTCAGGACCTATCACATGTGTGAGAGAGAGATAAGAGGCATGCGGATGTGTGGTGACATCCCACAACAAGCAGACACTCAAAGCGGAAGTGAGGCTGGTTGTGTGGTGACTCATTTCTTCATTATTTCTAGTAAATGAACTAATTCTCTGTATATCCCCAACCTCCCATCTCATCTACAGACTGCCTGATGATGTGAATACACACGGTAAAGTTTCCTGAGACTCAGAAAAAAAAGGGGTTCCCAGCCGTGTCTGCCCCCAGGAAAGATGCCTCCCTTCTGTGCTGTGCTTTGGTCAATGCTGCCTCTCTCTCTGGCTCTCTTCTCTGGTCCAGACCGCTGTGCTGTCCATTGGAGCAGCAGCTTACAGAACGGTGAGTCTCTGCCGTATTCATCTGGCTCAGTCAGGACTGTTTTGGGATTAAATCCTTTGAATTTTTTTTAAATATTTCAGATTATAAATTGGATCATTGCTCAGCTAAATCTATATGCCATATGATGCCTTTTTGTACTGTTTGTGAGATACATCATATAAATATAAGCGATAGTTACAATAAGTGGTACATTTACTCAAGAACTGTACTTAAAACCAGTTTTGAAGTACTTGCACTTTACTTGAGTATTTCTGTTTTCTGCTACATTATACTTCTACTGTGTGTTGTAAAAATATTTTAGCCTGACTTTATTGCAAATCAACTTGTTTTAAGAATTATCTTAAAGAATTTTCTCAAGTTAAACAAGTGGATTCAATTAAAAACCGGTTTAAGTATTCTTACTGCGCTAAGGTTGTTAGGACAGAGATATCTTTACACTTATTTGTAATTGAGTATTTTTACATTGCTGTATTACTTTTGCTGAAGTAAAGACTCTGAATAAGTTTTCCATCACTGGTTTGAGTAATTTAGCACGGTAATTGACCAATCACCTGAAAACAACCCTTCTTCCTCTCTACCCAGAGTCTCCATTGCTGAAATCCTTACAGTGCCATAACGACTATGAGTCCTTTGTCGACTGCAAGTGGAGGGAACACCGAAACACAACGCTGCAGCTCTGGTTCAAGATAGACAACGACAGGTAAAAACAGTAGAGAGGACAGGACAGCAGGGGGAACAAAGAGGATGTTTGGCAACAGGGTAGGGGCTGGGTGGTTGTAGAGACTGAAATCAAAGAAAGTGTTTTATGTGGCACTGCATTTTGGGTTAAAACATAGGATATAATGTAGGATTATGAGAAATGTGTCATTTTGGCACCAAGGTTTTCTGCCCCACAGCTCAGCACAGTGTCCGTGTCCTTGCAGGGAGCAGTGTGTGCCTTACAGTGCTGCAGTACAAGATGCGAGCGAGCACAGGACTGTCCAGTGTAGATATAAAACTCGTCTATTTGGCATCAGCATCGAACACACTGTCTACTTCCTCAAGCAGAAGACGCTGAGCCTCTGCTCATCTGTCCCACCCAAGCTTCTGGAGCTTTCTCAGCACTGTGAGTTCACATGACATCTGTCAATCAAATTAATACATTTTGTACGGAAATAATAACATTTGTATTCAGTAGTGTCGTCACTTGAACTGTTAGCTGTGTGTTTTTGTGTTGGACAGTGAGGGCACGCCCACCAGAGAGTCTGTCCACATGTGATGCAGGTGATGGAGGCCGACGGCTCAGCTGGTCCAGCCCCTACCTCTCCTCCTCCCCACTGAACAAAAATCTCACATATCAGATCAGCTACAGGGCAGAAACACAGGACAACTGGACGGTCAGCATCAAACATACTGTACAGTACATATTCTGCTACCAGAGGATGTTTTGACCACATGACAAGACAAGTCCAGCATTTCTAAAACTGTCAAAAATAAAAACAGAAAGTGGATTTGTCTGTTTTTAACTGGACCAGAGTAGCACTTAAAGGCAATTGCAGTTCCTGCATAACTGACAGTTTGCTGCTTTGTATTAAGAACTGATAATGAAAGCAGTTAGTGGTTGTCTGTAAATCATATTGAAGATTTCCTCTGACAGGAAAACTGGGGCTGGCTCAGAGCCAGTGGGGCCCATTCATATTCAGCTTCACAGTATATGCCCCAAGTCAAGTCTGAGCCCTGGTGATGCTACAATGGAGCATATAAATATCCTAAACACACTGTAAAATTGCTTACATTGCCACAACGGCAGAACGGTGGTTTGAGCTAAATGCTAACGTCAGCATGCTAACACGCTCACTATGACAAAATGCTGACTTTTAGCGGGTGTAGTGTTTATCATGTTCACCATCTTAGTCTAGAATGTGAGCATGCTAACATTTGCTAAATAAAGGCATTGTAGACTTTTAGCCGGCTGCTAAGTTTATTTGTTCTATATATCACCACACACTGAAAGCAGAAACAAAAAATGTACTGTTCCAAATGTGTACTTGACCTTGAATTACATAATATTTTGTAAGCCAGCACTCACACACATCTCTTTTCCTTCTCTCTGCAGACTGAGGAGGTCACAAACACCAGCGTGAAACTAGAGAAGGGATTGTTGCTTCCAGGTCGCAGGTATGAAGCCAGGGCGAGGGCCCGGGCCGGCGTGGGTCAGTGGAGCCACTGGAGTCCTGTGGTGACCTGGCAGACTGAAGACGGTGAGTCAAAGAAAGCATTCAGCACAAATTAGCTTCAACTTTGACATTTCTGAGTAAACCATTTGGCTCGCATATTTAATATATTGGGTCATTTTCCAGAAGGGTCTTTTCTTCTGATGCTGACCCTGCTCCTTATCTCCCCTCCTCACATTTCTAATCTTCTCCCTCTGTCCATTTTTATGGGAAAAGTCTGCAGCTGTTGTTATTAGCTCTTTCTCTCTCTCCCTCTCTCTGGCTCTAGACGCTGGGCAGTTTCCCAGTTTGCAATGTGTGCTGGATGGAGAGAAGGAGGTGATGTGTAGCTGGGAGGTGAGCAGAGAGCTGGCTCACTTCATTACCTACCAGCTGGCCTGTCGACACAGCCAGACTGCACCGTAAGTCGAGTGTGGCGCCGACAATACCCCCACGGCTGAGGCAGAAAAATGCATCCAGTTATCATTCATTCATTCACCTGACCATTCACCTCCTCTCCTCTCCCGTTAATCCCTGGTCCCTCCAGGTCTGAGACATGCTGTGTGAACCCAGCAATCAGTTCTGACCTCAGAGGGACGGTGCTGAGGTACAGCTGCTCACTGACTGTCGCAGACCCTGCACATCTGCTGCTGGAGCTCCTACCAACACGCAGTGGCAAGATTTTTAAAACCCACCAACACAGTGAGTGGACACGAGACAGAGGGCACAACGTTATGTGAGAGGCTGAGGTGGGGAGGCAGAGCGGGGAGTAGAGATAACGTGTCCTGCCAAATTAAAAACACACAATGGGGCCATAAAAGCTGTGCAGACACATACTGTGATGTGATGGAGTGTCCCCACCTAGTGTTTAAATGACGCTACTGCATCCCCTTCTGTTTATTACCAGGCAGTAACACAAGATAAGATAAGATGGTTTGGTTTTATTCTGTCACAACACAACTTACACATAAAACACTTATTCCAAATATTCACCATAAAACAAACAACAACAAAAAAGATTTAATCCAACATGAAACAGGGACATGCAAAATAAAATAATAGATTAAAGCATATAACTATATGCAGCATATAACACTAACAAATGATTACACATAAAACTGAAGCGATCTAATTATTTTTGATACAGTCATTACTCATTATACAAATACATTCACCCATCTCTCCTTTTTCCATTTCATTTTTAAAAAAAAGAAGAAAGTTTTACGCCTGTTTTTTAAAAAGCCATCTGGTAAATTATAGCTCCCACACACTGAAAGGATTTAGATTCAAAAGAGTCACATGTTTGAATTCATACAGAACTGCCCAGTATGATGCTGGTCAAACACAATAGACTGGTGTCTGTTCGTTGAGGCATTTATACACATGACTCGCTGATTGTTATATTGTAATCATAAATGTAACGTATCATCTTATTTTGTACAATCTTGCCTGGTAGTAGAAATGACATGCATAGTCACTTCTTGATTGTTAAACAGACATTACATTTCTGGACAATTCCTTGAACCACACAGTTACTAGACTCGTTTCCTACATAAGACAAGATACGATGTTATTGGGGAAATTTTGTTGTTGCAGCAGTAGAAAAAGTTTTGCAGACAATATTTTAATAAAAATGATACAGCTTAGATTGTTATTAGCGAAGGAGACAAAATCAATAATAACCAGCTGGATGACATGTAACCCTGTGGTGATTTAGAGAATGGAAAGAGCCAGGCTTTTCTTTACCTTTGCTGTTTTTAATCCTCTCTGCCATCACTGCAAAGCTTCTGTGCAGCAAGACACAAAATACTGAACAGTTTCCACTGTACCCAGTATCGTAATTTGTATCGAGCTGTTTGCGTTCACAGGAGTGATTATGCAAATATGAACACTTTTTGAAAACATAACTAAACGAAAAATAGAAACGTTTCCATCATGACTTACTGTGTGCTAAATAAATTTCTTGTTGCACAGTTCGTCCCAACCCACCCCAGCATGTAAAGGTGAGGAAGAAGGATAGCATCTGGATGGTGGAATGGACCGAGCCACATATACCTTTAAATCTTAAACTGTCTTATCAGGTCTGCTATTACAGGGCGCAGGATCAGGTGAGAAACTTTTATATAAGTGTATATCCGTATTGCAATCCCTTCATACTAACCATGAAACTAATGTGGTAATTGAAAAGAAAAGTCATTTAAAATCTATATTCATATTAAAAATAGTTTAAAAACACACACAAACTGGTAAATGTTAATGGATTTATATACCTTCCTTTTTCAGGGATCTTATGTCCTGCTGAACATTTCAGAGGGGTCCCTGTCCCTGACCATCCTGGAAGCTTCTCTGGCCCCGTCCCAGCGCTACCAGGTCAGGGTCCGGTCAGTGGTCATCCCCGGAGAAGGTTCCCTCTACGAGGGAATCCCCTCTGAATGGACCAATCCTGTGGACTGGACCTCGCGTGAAGGTACTGTACGGTAGCAGCGCGCACACAAATACAGGCAGCGCCAATACATTCCACATGTGCATCATCTCAAATAAAATTTAAAAAAATCCTAATTCATTCTGTTTTCTGTCCCCTGACAGCCTCCTGGTCCGTAACCACCCTGATCTATATCTCCATCAGTGTGTTTGTAGCCGCAGTCTTCCTCACACTCTACTGCACCATCCCAGCTTGTCAAAAGTACTTTGTTTATTTTCACTGTTTTTGTGTTTCTTCTATTCTCTTCAAACTTGATGTTGCCTGAACACTTTATTAAAAGTTAAAGTCGTGTTAAATAAAGTGTAACTGCAGCCATCAGATAAATGGAGTAGTCCATACATATTATAAAAGTATATCTAAAATGCATCCAAAGTCTAAAAACATTGAAATATAAAGTTTAAGCATCAAAATCAGTCATTACTTTGCACTTACAAATGTTTCCATTATGGAAATAAATTGCTTTGTAAAACATGAAAGTAGCACATTAAAGCACTTGACATGCTTTCCTTACATGCCAAAGAAAGTTTTATAAGTGTGTTTTCAAGCATGGATTTTTAATTTTTAATAAAACTCTTTTTCCATGGTGTGTTTTGAACAAATAGGAGGGTAATTCTGTGGGTGGACTCCGTTCCTTCGCCAGGCAAAAGCAAAATCCTGTCTGAGATCAAGGTGAGACTGAATAATTCTACAGTTTGATTGAATTGTTTCCCTTTGTGGTGTATCAAGAAATCTGCATATTTGTGTTTGTCTGATTGTATTTTGTAACGTGTAAATCATGAAGCATTTTTTCTGATCCAGTCCGCCACCAGCCGGACCCTCATGCAGAGTGAGAACACGTCCATGTGCAAAGTGCTGCACATGGACAGCGTATCGACATGGTAATTCGTTTGACACTTGACATTTCCAGACAGATAATAAGAACAAATACTTCTGATGCATAAAAGGATAAATTACTGTTGATTCTCTGCTATCCGGCAAAAACACTTTCTGCTCCGTCTCCCCTGCAGCTCCTCAGACGCTTCGCTGTGGCCGACCAAGGACAGTGAAAAGATGTGTTTGGAGCAGGACGAGGGCTGCTGGAAGTGTGATAACCTGCCCTCCCCTGCTGACACATCCTCCATGAGCTTCAGCGGGCCGTACATCTTCTGCCAGGTCAGTTACTCACAGTCGCAATCAGCGTCATTTGTCAGGTATTTCTCAAGTACTCGGTATAAATCAAACACATGAAAGCACATTCAACTCAAAATGTAATTGAATCTGAATGTCCAATATCTTTATGCTTTTGTGTTTTAAATCTACTGAAATACTGTCCGATATACATAATTTATTCCTAAAATTGCATCAGGTATTGTACTGTATTTTAATTCTCTGCCTTTAAAGACATCTGCCAGGAACTGCAGATGAACAGCAGCCTTAAGGGAATAGTTTGACATTTTGGGATATGCAGAATACTTATTTGCATACTTGCTCAGAGTTAGATGAGATATAAAAAAGTGTGAAAACATGTTGTGGTTTTACAGTGGGTTGTGTACCAGACTATTTCTTGGCCAGGACAAGAACTAGTCTGGCACATAACCCCCATAAAACGACAATTCTGTGAAATGAACAAACAAGATATAACATGTTAATTAGTGAGCTTCAGAGGTGCTGGTAGGCGAATTTTGTCACATTTGAATAGAGCCAGGCTAGCTGTTTCCCCCTGTTTCCAGTCTTTGTGCTAAGCTAAGCTAACCGTAAGCTAAGCTAGCTGTAGCTTCATATTTTTCCATACAAACTTGAGATTGGTAACCTTTTTCTCATCTATCTCTTGCCAAGAAAGTAAATAAGTGTATTTCCTAAAATGTTGAACAATTCCTTTAATTACAATAACATCACATAAAATGCTATATTACGACTTGAGTACTAAGAAAATATACTGAGAACAAAAACAATCCAGAAGATAGCCACTTACACATACTATAGCTATAGTTAAATATAAGAAATATAATAAGAAATAGTATTAATTAGTTTGCAGCCATTGGATGTCATACTGAACAGCATCATTTCTATCTAACAGTCATCAGAGACAAACTGCAAGTCAATGGGTGTCGAGTGTGAAGAGAAAGAGAACGAAAAAGAAATCCCATCAGATGACTCTGCATCTCCTTCCCCTGTGGATTTCGGCCTTTTCGGGGGAGGTTATGTGTGTCTGCCGAGCCGCACGGTCTCCAGGTCCACACAGGATCTTGTATCTCACAGCGACGCCAACACAAGCACACACGGGCACGACAGCGCTGAGCAGGGCCAACAGCGTCCAGATAAGACTGACGACCAGACAGGCCTCAGCGAACCCACCGGCAGCCACCAACCACCAGCCTACACATCAGGACTTTTCACTCCCTGGCCTCAAGGGGGCACCATACAGGCCTCGGGGTACTGCCACCTCCCCACAGCCCACATGTGAGCGGAAAAGTAACCTGCAGCATGCAAGGGAAGAGCATATTAAGGAGGACCTATCAGGCTTTCTCAGCAGACATAACAATTAATCAATCAGTTTTTTCATAAGCTTTGCACTTTATTTTAAGACACTTGTGCTTCCATGTGAAAAATGCAATCATGTGTATTAATAAATGGTTTTTTACACATTAGAAAGGCTTTTCTAACAACCATTTTGCTTGGATGTATGCCTCATCTGACCTAACATCAGGTTGGATGTCTGACCAGTGGAGGGCAGTAGTGAGCTGAGCCTGTGAGTGCGGTGCAATTATTATTAATAAGGATGGACTTTAGTATGACAAACAAAATAATTATTTCTTTTTGAACTTGCTTTGGAAACGTCCTTACACATTTAAGGTCAGAATTAAATAACAGGATCGCCTTCCAATCTAATATAATACGAGCATGTAAGCTGTCTCACACTGACTGTACATACTGTATCTATCCACAGACTTTCAAGAGCTGTGTGCAAATGTACTCTTTTTTTATTACTTCCTCAAATGTGCCGTCTCTCTCACAGCTGAGGTAAGGAGCAGAATTATGTGAACAGCGTTTCATGGAAAAAGTGTGTAACTTTGCTGACTGCCATTTTTCGCTGTGGTCATGTATGCACGTTTGCACAAAGGTGTGTGAGTTAGGACCTTGTTGTCAGTGTTGTAGCCTATGTGTTGCTGAATGTATATACACAGCTTGTTATCTACAGGCCAGTGTGCTGATACTGCTATGCTGTGTGGCACCAGCTCTGTTACTGTGTTACAAGTTTTTAGTTAAGGACTGAGGCCTACAGAGACATTTGACATGAAATGACAAGGTACTGAAAATATGTTGAAGCTACCTTGCCATCTTCTTCAGGTATGTAACTAACAGTATAGGACAATTTTTATTGTGTGTTGATCATGAATGGGTAATCTGACTGAAATAATATAAGTTTGCAATGGTTTGCAATGTTTGCTGCACTTTTGTATTATTATTATTTTATAAATGGCACATCTCTTTTCACATGCACACAAACATAAACGAGGGTTTAAAGTTTTCAGGTTGGCTGGCAAACTGTGTAACATACACTCAGTTGCCAGTTTATTAGGTACACCAAGCTAAAACAAATGCAGTCTGATACAGCTGTCCTGCAATAAATCCCACCCTCATGAAGGTTATAATGTTCAGTTTTTGTTGAAACTGTTTTATCGAGGTGTTGATTAAACTATGGTCATGTTGGAGGCTGCGGTTTGTGGTGTTGTTGAATTATATTGTGTTATAACAACAGGTGTTTCTATTATTTTGTCTACTCAATTTATATCAATGAGGGTAGTCTGTCTGACTACTATTAATTTTTATACTGAATGAATCTACAAAATTATCAAGATCTTGACTGACTCCCTTTTAACTACGTCATTTTGTTGCGCCCTCTTCTTCTGCAATGGTTTAATGGACCCCGACTGGAAAATTAGCGCCACCATCTGTTTATCCTAGTAATCGCATAATGGTAGTGGATGAAAACGCGCCTTCATTTGCATTTTCTTTTGCAGATTTTCTCGAAATTCAGTTAAAATGTGCGTTACATTTGGACGGAAACCTGGCTATTGATGCACAATAGTGCAACCACATGAGAGAAATTCATAATTACACAAACTAACAATTTACAAAGCTATGACAAACATAAGGTGGTTGCCCAATCAATTTCTATTCCTCGTATTTTGCTTAAAACTGTTTTTATCCATGGGGTTATATTTTGTGTGTGTCTGGGTATATATATATATAAGTTTTTTTTCTTGATCTCCCTTGTTAACCTGGGGACGTGACCAGTTGTTAACAGGTTAGACATTATGCACAGTAATTTGGCAGCTGAGTTCCAGATCAGAAGGTGGATATCACTGTGTCTGCAGGTCTGTGTATAGCTAGACTTTCTTTTCTCTCTCTCTCTCTCTCTCTCTCTCTCTCTCTCATAGTCACACACGCCCACACACAAATCCACAAATCTAATTTATTGCTCTGTTTATCTGCACATCTGTCTACCCTGACATGGTTGTGCAGAGTATTCAGGGTCTGTCCGTTTATGGAAGCAAGTGTGAGTGTGTAATAGCTACACATGCGGTGTACATGCATGTCTGAAGTTGCAATGCCACATTAGTGTAACACATTAATATCATGAACATATTGTGCTTGAGCGACGCACAAGTCTTTCTTGTCTCTGCAGAGAGAACACAATGCTGGAATTCCAGGCATGCTGATATCGACTTCCTGTGTTTTCAGCCCATTGCGAGGTACAACTTCCTGTCTGATGAGGCTGAGGAGCAGTTTGACACACATCGACTGAGTCATGATGCCCTCGGAGACGCTAACGCACTCGTCTATTTGGCCTTGACCATGGTAGCTGAAGGCGAGGGGAAGCCGATTTGATGTGTTTTCCCAGCATTCCCGGCTTTTTCAGATGCTCAGCCCCAAAAAACAGACACATTCCTCACAGTCACCGTCTGGGGACTATTGTTCTCTGGAGAAGGAGAGTGCTTTGAGTGAGTGAACGAGTGATAGATTCTTATTGATCTTCATCAGTGACAAGAGAAAAGAACAGATAAAGGACAAAGGTTTGTGTTGATGGAAAGACCAGTTGTATGTGCTTGATGACGGGGTAGTTGTGTGGACATCTGTGTACAGCATGTCCCTGTCCTTTGTCGTACATAAAAACAGGAAAATAAAAGTGCTGGAAGGTGTAGGGAGTGCGTGGCGCCACACGGACGCTTGTGTAACCTCCTGTTCAAAGGCCTCCTGTTTCCTCACTACTGTACATCAGGGAATCCAGCTAGGCCATACCGAAACACAAACAGTCATGCCAAAGATATGTCTTCTAAGGCAATTTGGACAATTAGATGTATTTTGTCAGGGCAGTATAATTTCCTTGTTGTTTGGATTCTTCTCTTTACTTTTTTGTTTCTTTTTAAGTACTAAATTTTATTATCTATACTATATTATCTTAAAGTTAGAAAGACACAGGTGTAAACAACCTTGCTTAACATTTGTGTACGTGTGGAGGCCTAGAACAGAGGCACTGTTTTGTTCAAATTACAGTGATGCGTTCTCATTTATGTTTAAAAATGGACATCATGACAGTTTAAAAAATGGTGCGTGTCACCCGTCCTCCAATCAACGAGATGAGATAAAAGAAAATAACACAAATTAAACAGGCTTTTAGTTAAGTAACATTGAAGCTGCTCCTGTTCTGCATGGATGCACATTCCCAGAGGTCCACCACATGTTTCAATGCCTGATTTCACACACACAAACTTGTTTCTATCACTTAGGAGGACATTGCATTCATTAATTCTCTAGGGACTTACCCTAACCTTAACCATACCCACTTCACGCTTTACCCAAACCCTTTTCCTAACCTCAGCCAAACTTTAAACCAAGTCTTAACCCTTTGGAGACGCGCTCTTTGTTCCCAAAAGTGAGATGAGTCCCCACAATGTGACTGTGTGATTTATGTCCCCACAAAGTGAGGCACCAGTATGCTCCAACTGAAGTGCTTGTCGGATGGTCGAACCCTATCTGAAACCCTCCTCCCCCTACAACAATCTTTACACAACTATTTGTGTGTACCACCGAGTGTAACACTATGAATGTCTTCCAGGAAAGACTGTCTGAAAGCCTCCCTCTCTATGATGGCCGTCTTGTTACTCCACTTTTGAGTGTGGCCGTTTAGAAGCTGCTGTAAATGCTTCTGCCTGTCGACGTGGTCGTACAACACATCACACAAACTAGTTGTTTTTGAGGATATATGAAGACGAGCCTAAAATAAAATAAAAAATCTTTTTCATTCACTACTCACCTATTCTGCCCAGAGGGCAGTGACTATGACCTTTTGGGACAAATATGTATTTAATGTTGAGTTATTTTCTTTTCTTAAAAGTTGTCTTACTATATTTGACAATATACAAGTAGTCAGTTTTGCAGAATTCAGTGCTTCAATACCTCAGCTTGAGCTCAGTTTGCATGTAAACCCGAGGAACAAATCACCAGTGAATCCCAGCACAGTTAATATTATGTAACAGGATTTGATTGGAACTAACTAATGATTATGGTTGGGTCATGGTTCGTAATCAGGTTGGTCTTTGTCAAATTGTCCGTCAGGTTCTGGTCATGATGGGTCATTATATTGTTCCAGTTGTTTAATGGTTAGGTAACAGCGTTGTTGAGACCCAACAAGCCATATCGTCCTTTAAGGTCAACCAGTCGGCTATGAACCATCTCGTGTCTTTAGTCACAGCCTCTGGTCCCTCAGAGACCCTCCCACACCGTCATGGTGGTTGACCCCTGTGTGTGTTTGAATGAGCGTGAGCATGCCTGTGTGTTTGTCACAGTCAACAAGCCTCCACGCACTTCTCTTTCCCGTTCTTGTTTGAAGTCCGTGGGGGGTGGGGAGCTGCTCGGACACCCGCGGAAAAAACAGGCATCCCACCTCGATGCTGAATTTGGAGATGGTCTGCTGCTTAGAAGTAGAACATCTGTGTGAGATTGACAGTAGGGCAACGGGAAGTAACACATGAATACACATTGAATTTAAGGAGTCACTTGCAGGGGGATTAAGAGTGAGACGCAGACGCTAGACAGCTCTCTGGAAAATTGTCATTTAGTGCAGACAACAAACCTAGTGATTTATGCAAATTATGTCAAGTAAAGAAGAAGAATGTGGCTCTTTAAGTCCATAATGTGTGAAGACCATGACTACAACTACATACATGTTAGTAAGCCCCCCTTTACTCTAAAGATGGTTTAAATCCGAGGGTATTATCAGTTATTGTGTTTCAAAGCCATTCCTCGTATGATTCCATTTAGACAGGGGAGCAGATGACTTCTTGACTTGATAATTAGCAGACAGAGCTTTACAGCTGGCTGCTGAGGTGAGGAGTTTTTGCAGCCAAGAGTCAAGTGGGTAAATGTGAAAAACAAACCACAAAGAGAGTGTGTGCCAGAGTTCACCTACATTACATCAACCCCCACTTTCTCTCTCTCTTGTCGGATTGAACAAACCTCACTGCGCATCACTGGGACTAACAGTCAATATAAGGCAGTGCTGAACTCTTGTGCATTTAAGGAGTCAATATGATGTCTCTGGAGAGCTGCAGATGCACTGTGTAGACACAACATGCCAAACAGGCTTAGTAAATGAATCCACCTGAGCTCATGAGGTGGTAAGAAAGTCAGAGAGTTCATGGTGTCATAAAGAAAGTCAGGTTTTATCCCTGTAACTTCTAATGTGGCGATAAATAGTTTAGTGTTAAAAAAAACACCTGCTAGCTGATTATAAGATGCTGTACACAGGTTAAACAGCTAAACTATAAAAGCATCTTAGTCTAAAGGGATAATCTGAGAAACTTTTTTCTCCAGCCTCAAAATCTCATGTGAATTGGGCAGCGACTCTAGAGTTGTAAAGCCTTGCTCACTATAAGCTCACTATGTTTTTAGCCACACTAGCAAAATTTGGTACAGTCATTTATGGTGCCAATAGGATCAATCTTGATGATTTGAATTTGGTAATCCTCTGACTTTTCCTCTAGCGCCACCATGAGTTGGACATTTTGACTTTTAGTTAAATGTGTTGACAACAGTTGGATGGATTGCCAATAAATTTGTTACACACATTCATGTTCCCCTCAGGATGAACTGAAATTACTTTGGTGATCCCTCAACTTTTTCATCAAGTGCAATCAGGTCAAAATCTCACCAGCATGTTAACAGGCTAAACTAAGATGGTAAACATGGTAAACATTTTCATCAGCATGTTAGCATTGTTATTGTGAGCAAGCTAGCATGCTGATTTTAGCATTTAGCTCAAAGCACAGCTGTGTTTCACAGAGCCGCTAGCGTGGCTATAGACTCTTAGTCCTGTTAAAATCCATTGTGTTTCATTTGTCTGTTGTTCATCACATCTTGACATTCATTGTTGGCCCAGTATCAGTTTCTCTGAATTGCATATTGCACATTTCATTAAAAAAAAACTTTGACCTTTTGGAAGCTATTTCATGAACATTGAAGGAAATTTGGTGAAAAGGAATAAAAACACAAAACCAAGTAGATTTAAGCACATTAGCTTCTTATACCCATATGAAAATAGCATTAGGTGGCAAAGTTATCACAAACATTGTTTTTTTTAACATATCTTATAATAAAACAAACAAAATCAGTAACAGTTGTAAGTTGGCATGAAGAATGTACAAGCCATGTTTTTCAATAACTTAAGATATTTGGCTGATTATGGATTATTGGGCACAAATAGCATCACCAGTGTGTTTTTACGTGTTGTTCCAAATGGAAATATAAAGGACACAAAAACAATATCTACATTTGCAAAGTCTGTCATTTTGCTGTCCTTTTAAGTGACGAATTATTGTTTTTACTTGTTTTGACCCTTTTAGTTTCCTGTAAATTAAATGGCAAAAACAATGTGTTGTAGATATAAAAGAAATACAGTGGGGGCGCTTGAAGGAACATGTGTTGTAGGTAGGTGTTTCTTTCCCCTCCTCCCAGAGTTTAAAAGGAATGTGATTGTTTCTACACAAAAGTAATCAGTGGAAGAGAGACATCTCTTTATCAAAGAGAGAAAGAGAGTAACAGATAGATGCTTCTACATGAGTATTGAGATGCATGACAAAAGTGTAAGTGTGGGCACAAGCCCATACACACTACACCACACACTTAGGGCATACAAAACAAACACACATGCACACACTTGACATAGAAGTTAAACACTGCATGATCCTGGGAGGTCACAGAAGGGTTTGATCTTTTCTTACAACTTGTTCTGTCTGTTTGATCCACCCAGCCATCGTATAGCATTGTTACATATATCTCAACCACATCTCATTTGCAGTATTTGTATAGAAAGTTAATCCACAGTAATGGCAGAGATAAATAAATAAGAAACATAGCACTATGTCAGGTTACAGGTGTAATGCTATCACCTAGTATTCAGCACCTTTTTCTGCACACCTGTGATGAGATTTTGAAACAGACAAAACTCACTAATGCAACTTTTTAGGTTTTTGTTCTCTGATTCCAGTGTTTGCAATGAGTTAAATATAATTAAATATGGTTAAAGAGAGACCATCGCTGTTTTACGGAGCTAATAAATGATATCAGGCCTTGGTATGGTAAATTTACTCCGCTTTATCTTCCCAACATTGAGCCTCAGATGTGAATTCTATCACACATGGAAATACTGCTCATTTTAGTCAACATTGCTTGTTGTTGCAGCCTATTGATGATTGTCTCTAAGATTATCCAATCACAATACAGCAGATCTTTCAATGACACAAAAGAGTTAAGTCCAATTTTCCTCCAAAGCACTTTGTAGTCCAGTCTCATTGTGGTTATCACAAAATCAAGTCTTTCAGCAACAAACTCATTTAAACCTGATATGGACTCGGTTCTGTCGACGTATAAGTGCAGTTTCTCTCTGTTGATATCAAAACAAGGTTTCAAGAAGAGTTTTGAAATTGCACTATTTTCCACAGTTCTACAGCGATGCAGTTTCAGTCCCCCTCAGGTACTGTGCTTGCACACATTTTGTCATTTGTCTTCGGGTGCCACTCGTTACGTCATACCAGCAACTGTCGTTGTAGAGGCAAGTGTTCTCTTGACAAGGTCCACCTTTTATTTATATTCCATTTTCTTCCTACCCTCCTCTTACTCCATCGGGTGTAGTTACAGGTTCACCAAACAGTCATTAGTAGTGTTACGGAGGAGATCTCACAGGACGAGCAGGTTACTGACAAGTGAATAAATACTTATATGAAGGGAGTCACTCTGCTTCACCTCTGGATCCACAAAATATGCCAAGTTCACTTTGTGTCCCTGAGGGGGAAACAGAGGAAGACGTACTTTAAACTTCATACATACTGGCACAGTGAATCAAATATAAAGTGCATTAATAATCAGTATATAGAAATATTACATTCACTTGTTCAAAATGGATCATTTTCCTTTATTTTCTAAATATTCAGTGAACTCACCTGGGTTTATTTTAGTTCTACATTAGCATTGCTCTCATAGCTGCCTTGCTGATGCGTTTGCGATTCTTCCTCATCCTTTTCTTTGGACGGGCTGGGGGTCTAGGGCCTGCTGGAGCTGATGGCTGCTGTGTGGTAGTCGAGGATGTCGTCGCTGTCAGAAAAAGACTGACATATTACTAAAAAACCTATGACTTTTTCTCTTGTGGCTCTGTGTTCTTGTGAAAATACTCTTGAATGGTTAACAGAACAACAGAGAAAACAACACATCAACAGCACATCAAGGTACTGCACCCTCAAATTCTTATTCTTGTGTTTTTATAAACCCAAAATCTTCAATAATGTCTGTTACCTGGTTTCTGTGTTGTTATTGTTTGCAGATGATGATGATGTTTACCATGCAGGTGATGTTGACTATCCGTTTCCTTTTCCTTCTTCCTTTCCTCCTCTTCTCGTTTCAACTGCTGCTGCCTCAGTATCTCCTTCTCTTGATCCAGCCTCTTGTGGAGAAGTAGAAGCTCTTTTCTCTCCTGCTCCAGTTTTTCCTCCTCAATCTGTAATATCCTCACCTCGTCAGGAGTCTCATTGTCTCTCCGTCTCGCCAGTTCACGAGGATCTGGATTTGGCTCTTTGGTCGGTCGGAACCTGCTCCCAACTCTCTCACCGGGTGCCTCGGTAGGACTGAACTTGGCTTCAGGATTCTGAGTAACAGGGTGAGAGAAACCACTCGTGTGGCTCTTTAAAAATTTGGATTTGTCTTCTTGCCGTAATGGACTCTGTGTTTGTGTGCCTTCGTCCCTGCGCCCGTTTCCCTCATTAACTTTCCCTTCAGTACTGTTGAGCAGCAACCCATCCCCACCTTCTACCAACTTGTTCTTTGCCTCAACACCAACATTATCCACAGAGGAAACAGTCTTGTTGCCATCTGAGATCCTACCATTCTTCCTCTCCACATTCTCCGGATTCTCAGTTTGGTCTTTAGTCCCAAGGAGCCTAGTGGAGTTATGTGCCCAGTGTGGAGCAAAAAGAATAGCCTCTCCAGAGCGAGATGTGTCCTCCCCAGCCAGGCTGTACCCTTCTCCAGGCTTAGTGAAGGTGTCTCCTCTGGGGCTCCAGTGCTGCTTCAGGAGATCCTCCAGGTGGGCCCTCTGGTTCTGCTTCAGCTCATCCCACTGATGGAGTTCATCCTTGGAGTGCACCTTGACCTTTGACAATAAAATTCAACAAAATTCAATTAACCTAAATTTCAGCTTAGTCCATTAACGCTTTAACCAAAATGTTAAGCCTACACATTTAAATGCATTCAATGTCACAAAAGAAGGAGACGTTAATGAGTAGATCGAAAATAGACATGCTGTGTTCTAGGCATTTGCATTAAATTCACACAAAATTAGATTTTTATCTAATGTTATAATATGAGTCCGAACCTATATGTTAAAATCAACCCATTGCATTATAATTATAAACAACAATAAAGGCATGAGAACCATAAAAACTCAACTCTTCTGGCAAGTGTTTGACAGTAAAGGTTATCCATAAAGGAAAATGGATTACACATTGTGTACCACCTTATTTTGTGTCACAATATTTTTGCATGCCTAAGGTGTGCAGTGCGTACAGTACATGTACACAAATACTACTTAAAGCATTCGCCCGACATCAGATAGCATGCAAAATAGCATTCGTGCTGTACCTGTCCGTGTTCTTGGCTGAGTGTCTGGTTTCGATGCTGGTGGTTGTGCTGTCTGCGAGATGATTTTTTCTTTGGCACAGGGGGACGTGGAGCGGGCTGACATCGGCACTCCACGTGATCAACCACTGACACCACCGCTTTAGCGTAAGTGGGTCTTTTGTTGATGTACTCGATCTTCATGACCTGGACAGGTTGAGAAGAAGATGGGAGTCAGGGGAGAATTCGGAGTGTAACGCAAACATAGTGTTTAGACATTTGTGCATTATATGTTTCTGTGTGTGTGTGTGGTTGTTTACCTGCAAGTATCTGGTGTGCGTGACAACAGGGACACACTGCAGGCTCTTGGTGTTGCAGCAGCCAGAGCAGCGCTGCACCTCGACGCAGGGCGGCCATAACAGGAAGTTAGCGTTGCTACGGTCCAACATCGCCCTGGTGACCTCAACCACCTCTGTACGAACTTTACACAGAGCCTGCTGAGCTGGCTGGGCATCTGGGGGATATGATATGACTGAGCATGAGCATGGATGTTGAAACAATGGGCCCCTGGGTACAGACTAAAACTCGTTTTGCAGTTGTTTTGGCGTCTCTAGTTGTTTTTTGTCTCTTTGTGGTAATTTTGCATTGCTTTGCAGTTGTTTTTACATCTCTACTCATTTTACATCTCTGTGACATTTTGCAGGATAAGCCCCTGACCCCTTGGCCCCTGTAATCCATCCATGAGTGTGAGTATGACTGGTCGCACTTGTGTTAGTATTAGCATTAGTATTGAGAACATACTGTATTCTAAAAAATATATTTAACTCTATTTGACTATTGAGACTTTAGAAAACCCCTTTCCTCTGTGTATGTGTTTGTTGAACCAATAAGTAAAAGACAAAAATGTAAATGCAGATGGGGCTCCTCATGATCTTTCACAGAAATCTAAACTCACCCAAGTTGCTAGGAGAAGAGCATCTGGCAAATATGAGAGGCCTAATTACATTCAATTCCATTACGCTTACTCATTCATCCACAGTGACTCAGCCTGCCCTCTAGCTTGTTTGCATATGTATTTATTGGGTAGTGCGATACTGAAGCCCAATTTACCGTTTTATAAGATAGTGGCTATGACTTATGCAGCTCACCTACAACTATCCTGCATTAGCAACGCAGCATCCATTACGGCCTGTTTCAAGCTGTTGCAGAGCAGAAACAAGCAGGCGGATTATAATGTGAAACTCATGCATTTCAAATGAGTAGATACGCTACAACTTCTTCTAATCAGACTTTGTTGATTATTGCATTGTGTTGGCCTGTTAATACAGAAACATGAGGGAATTTCCTTCCATCTTCAAGGTTCACTGTTCAATTAGACTATTCTGTTTGAACATACAACATATAATTTTGGACGTAGTTTACACGAGGATTAATGTAGGGCCATTAGCCCACGCAAGAGGGAATCCAGCAAAGTCACCCAGATTGTTGTAGATGGACATCTAGTAATTCAGACATCTGCTTTGTCACGATAGCCAAAAAAAAGGTTAATGGGAAGGATTTTACTGTGTCACTAACCATATTTGTTACATTAATCAACTCCCAGGAAGGCGGGCTGAACACACCCGCAGACCTCCACTAATGAGGATGGAGTACTTTTACATTCATGAGGAAAATCAGGAATCCTCCATGCCAGCACTACAACCTTCTATTAACCTATTTATCAGTATGGATAGACAGATATTTGTCCTCACAAACTGATGCATTTGTTTTTTAAGATCTATAGAAGCCACGCGAGAGTACTACCTGTGATGTCTCTCTCTTTTATGATAAAGAATAAAATCACATCTTGAGCGCAATAAAACAAAACACCTTTGAATTACACTCTGGAGGAATAAAAAGGAAGGAGGGGGGCTTAGCTCACCAAGGCTCCTTGGTAGTCTATGACCTCCATTGTCTGCAGAAGTCCCGTCCTCCTCATCTGAGACAAAACAGTAAACAAAATACAGCATTTGACTTAAGTAAACATGGCAACCGATGGTCTGTTTTTGGCATGTGGTGTATATTTTATTCTAAGGCCTTCTAGCGCCCTCTGCATGTATAGAGGTAAAACGTGATCTCAAGAGGTTGCATGTGGGTGTGTAAATGTGAGCGAGCAGCAGAAGATAGAACAGGAGAGGGAGAAACAAAGAGGGTGTGGGAGTAGTTCATGTCACATGTGAGCATGCACATGCAGAGAGAGAGAAATAGAGGCCGAGACCTAGCTTAAGTAATTAACTGTTATAATTCTTACCGTATTTCCTTGTATATGTGTGTGTGTGTGTGTGTGTGTGTGTGTGTGTGTGTGTGTGTGTGTGTGTGTGTGTGTGTGTGTGTGTGTGTGTGTGTGTGTATCTCCCTGTTCCTTGTTTCTCCATTTGTTTGTCCGAGTTTATTACCGGTGATGTTTACTAGTCGCAATTAGGGTAGAAAAGTAGCCGCTTATTGTTGCCACGTTAGTTTTCAGTTCATCTTTGCATTGCCCACACACATTTTATTTATTATTTAACATTATCTAGTGAACTCTTGATAACAAATATAATGATTAAAGTAGGATCTCAAACTATAAATGACAAAGTCTGCATTTTTGAGAAAACATCTTCACATAAGTCAGCATATTGAGTGCACTGAGGTTGTTGTCTCTGTATCACTGGTCTTCATTATTACATGTACAACCAACATGTTCTGTATGTCTACGCTGCCATCTTTTTAGGAAGTAATTAAATGATTTTGCTTGATTTGAATGGATCTCATAAGACCAAAGGTTGTGCAACTTTCTCAACATATTCAGCAATATGTAATCCTTTAAATTGAGGTAATAATACATAAATGGTGTCAGCAGTAATATCAGAATGCGCTGGTCTTTACCTACGGAGTCAGTGAGCAGCAGCAGCTGAAGATCCTCTATGGAGGAGATGGGGCTGTTTCTAACCAGCTCCACCAGGGCTGCAGGCAGAGGGTCCCCCTGAAACACACACAAGAATATATAAATTAATATAAGAGGCCAAAGAAATAAGATACATAACTCTGGACCGCCTCAGATCATGATTCTGGGAAAAGGGGAAAAGGCACGTAACAATTGAGACATTTTCTTTCAGCAGTGCACATGACTAGAATAGCTATTTGAGAATTCCCCGCCCTGCATCCATCCTGCATTTGGCATCACAGAGTTTTCCAAACAATTCCCTCTGAGGAAATGAGAGTAACACGTCAGACAGTAGCACGTCTGCAACAACCATTTCACAGGAGCTTCAGTGTGTGTATCTGTTTGAAAACAAAATAGTATCCCTTCTATCAAAAACCAAAACCCACGATTGGAAACTCGATGCTGCCATCACTCTCAAATTGACAGGTCTTTCAACACAACGACTAAGATAACAACTAAATATAAGTTTGTAATGTTCTCTGGGGCTGTGAGAGGTTTGTTTACATCCGTGATGGCTGTAAACACTTCAGCTGAGAAAGACTAAAAACCTCTTAATTTATGTACGCGATTACACCCCAAATCTTATTGGTCCAAAATGACTGATTGGGCCTTTTAACATTGTCTACACTAACTCGTTCTGTTTATCGCATGACGGAATATATCACATGGCTCTTTAATAGTTTTTGGAAGACAATGGAGTTTTATAGCATGGAGGCATAAACAATAACAGGAAATAGTTGCTAGTAGGAAAATTCATTTCTGGTTTTGTTTTTCTTATGGGATTTGTTGATAATAACAAAAGGAAGATAACACTAGTCTTATCCTTAAACAGCATGCATTTGATTAAATATTTCCAAACCACCACACCAAAAACCAAGCAACAGCTCTACATTGTGATTCTATGGACTAACTGTGGGTTTAACCCCCCCCAAGTCATTAATGGGTAAGACAGCTAGGGAGCGGGGGTTATTAACCAAAGCGGACACACAATGGTCACTAAGATCAGGGTGAATGACTATTGGCGTTGTGTCCTCTCATCTGCTAACATTTAGGGGTCAAAGGAGCCAGGAAGGAGTCAGGAAGTGGGGGAAGGAGTGATATAGAGAGGAGGAGAGACGGGAGGGAGGTGCATCTGAAAAAAAAAGAAAAAAAGAGGAATAATAGATGAATAAAAGACGGGTTAAAATGGACAAGGATCAGACATGGGTCGAGACACTTCCTCACATTGGTTTAAATGCTGTGGATGTGCTTCATTTGCTTTGCCAGGTCACGGCGAGATGGAGCCAATGAAGATGATCTCAAACGAGAAAATGTGATCTGGCTAGTGCACCAATAAACGCAGGTTCACTGTCTTATAATATGTGAAATACTGTGCGCCTTAACTTTTGTTTTTCTTTAAATTATTATAACAGAATAATGTTATAGTGTAAATCCAGTCCAGTGAACATAACTACGTGTGAGTTTCCATTCAGGTTCTGGAGAATATAATGAATCCCTGCGGGAAGCAGGTTTTAGCCAAAGGAAGCAGCCATCCATGCATGGACATGTATTCTCATCCTGCTCCTACTATACGCCACTGACTTTCCTCCATTGTTGGTTGGCTTTTCAGAGAGTCAAATAATACAGCAGGGAAATGCCTTCTGTATTACACTTACATCTCTGTTGCAGAGCTGCCGATGCCCCAGAGGAGTCATCATGATGATTTCTTCCCTTTGCCAACGGAGCAAATCTGCCGGCTAATTGTGTCTGATGTTAATTATAGGATGTGTGCCTTTTGTTCACAGTGGTGCCTGCTGTCATGACGATTTGTGTCTAAGCAGGAAATACTAAATAAACACTTTGGTTCTGATAAACAAAGCAGATGTAAACAGATTCCAAATCCACAGACAGAAGTGTGTAAACACACATCAATAATGTTCAACGTGCAACTATGGGCTGAAGATTGTGATACATTCAGTGTATCAAGATAATAAAATAGACACTTATAGGGGATTTTTGTATGACCTGTACTTCGGTATACAAGAGCATGAAAGGATGATATCAGTGAACCTAATGTAATCCTTGTCTTTAAGTGGCATCTTATTTATTTTGAAAGAGACAGCTGTTGGCCCAGGCGTCATACTGTGATGTTAATCTACAGCAACACAGAAGACACTTTTTAGAAACTGTATTGTATAACCAAACTGCTCCCTATAATGTCCACAGGTGCAATTATGTACAATAATGTTCCTCTTTTCATATCATGAGAGTTTAGGTTGTCCTGTATACTTTTTGCCACTTTACAAGTCCAAATCCCCCCCACCACCACCACCACACATGCACACACATTTTGACATAATCCATGCTGATCACCTGAGGCAAGCTCACGTCCCCTGAAGGTCTATTGGACACATTGAGGAATGCCAGGTACAGGCAGTGGCTGCAGAGGGCAGGGGAGGAGAGGGAACATCTAATTGTACGTAATTAGGGGGTCGTGTTTGCTGCCGGCGCAGCAGCAGCAGCACACGTGTGAGGTTTCACATGTAGTCACTGAAACTATGCCTACACGTGCGCAATACTCACACAATAAATGTGACTTTAATTAATTCCTTTGTCATAATTTACCCCTGAGTTGGAAAGGCGCCTGATGCAATTAAGGAAAATGATGAGTTTGTGTTCGCTAAAAGTAAATGTAAGTAAGGATTCCTCTTTGGTGGTCCATAGTTGAATGCATGTGCTCATCATAAGTAGCACTTCATATACTGTATTAGCAGGTTTTTAAATTATCACTCACTCTCAAGACTACATGTGTCTTAAACCCATTCTCTTGCGATAATGTTCTTTTTATAAGGGACGTGATTGAAGCCCGCATACAGACTCCATCATTTCACAGCTGCCATACTATAACTTTAAAATTAGACATGGGGAATTCCTGGTTGTATACCTCAAAGCCTTTGTAACTTTCTCCCTTTAAAACACTTGGGCCTGTCAAACTGAAGTTTTCTTTTACATGTGGTGCCTACAGAAGCCATAAAATAAAAAAAGACAGGTTGATGACAGGAGTTGAAAGCAATCCATCATAAATGTGTTTCACCCAAAATCTACCTTTATGTGAAGTAGGCATGGTGATGGTGGATGGTGGATTACATGCATACACTAAATTGTATTCAGTGAATGAAAGGAGGAATGAAACCACTTGCGATGGCAGTTCTTGATAAGAAGATAGAGGTATTATATATTACATAAACAGTTCACATCCTGCAGAAAATCTGTGTTTACATTTTTTCCCCTTCTGTTATGTTGGTTTTACTTTAAATGACAGCTAATAGTTTCCAACAGTTGCTCAGTCCTGGGAGCAAACAATACCACTCCATCTGACTGGATGAAAACATAAACTAAGGCAAACTCACAAATGGGCTGTGCCCTCTTTGTTGACTTGCTTAAATATCCACTTCCCAAGACTGACTTGTTAACTGTGTGTGTTTTGACCCCATTTAGTTTAACAAGTGACTGACCCAGGCTATCCATCTCCAGAATGAACTGCCTGGGTCAGAAACACAGTTGAAATCTGAACGGAGGCAGAAATACAGATAACATCAGAGTCAATGTGCGTCTGAACTTCTATAGACTTTATTTAAGCAAAAGAGGCCTCATTCAAGCCTCACTTGACCTAGACAAGACCCTCAGTTAAGTTTTGTCTTCCTGTTTGACCTCAGCAGACGGTCAGACTTTGCCCATCTGTCCTGCATCCATATTTCAGCACTGCCTGTTCAGTTTCACAAGTTTTAAAGAACATTTTATTTAGACAGATACAGATTTGTATTGAAATGGAGCAGCAATGCAGAAGTGGGTCACTGGAGGTGGAAACAACAGTATTAAGTGCATAATGGCACAAACTTAAAAAGTCTTCAAAATGCAATGGGGTTCTGCACTTGTCTCCATTTAAATATTAGTAATTTAAGTGTTTTTTAGACTTTTTTTATGTGGCCTCTCTACAGCATGCGTGATGTTACAGTATGATGCTGCTCACTGACTGATTTATGGCCTCGCTCAACATCTGGAACAGCATCCATGAATGCATCACTTAACCACGTGGAGCATCCAGCTGTAAAAGAGCCTATCATGGCAGCATCTGTTTCCTGGCTCATCACCCACATAAAGGACGACCTCAGCCTGTGTGTGCCCCTGGGCATCCATTCATAAAGCCAAGTTAATGGGAGGAATAACAGTTATTTTCTGAAAGTATCCCACTCCTCTCAGAAGCAATAAGGGACAGACTGGATTTTGTTATGAGACTAGACTGACGCAGGTGCACTAACTCCACAGTCATAAGAATCACCTGGATTTGATTATCACTGTGTGTCTTCTGTTGTGTTTGTTAGGAAGAACATATGCTCTTGATATTGTTAGCCTACTCATAATTTAGATTCAAAGGAGGAAAACAACAGAATTATAAGTGATACAACGTTAAACATTAAAAAAAAAAGTCAAACAGTAGCCTAATTTACCATATTTTAACATTTAGAAATAATTCTTAAGAAATAGTTGCTACACTTGTATACAAGAATTTAAACAATTTAGTAAGTTTATATTAGCTAGCCTACTTTTATGGTCCTATTTTATATCCTGTCAGTGCTCGTGTAAAATGTTCAGTAAAACTTACTTGGGGCTTCACGTTTTGCTATGATATTTGTGTAGTATAATACAGGACTACTAACAGTTGCTGGAGCGAAGGTGACGCATCTGTAAAAGTCGGCCAAACTGTGATTGACGCAAACTCACCTCGGCCACGCCGAACCGCAGACACGCCGCCAGCAACGCGAGCAGCAGCGGCACCCACGAGCTCATCTTGCTGCCCAGCCTCGAGCCTCTTCGACGGACCGGGCATTTATGGAAGCGCGAGAGTCCCTCTCTCCTCAGCAGTAGCGCGCTTGGGGGACAGCGGCTCGCCCTGCGGAACAGCGCGCGCGTCGACGGTGCCGTCCACACTGTTGTCTCTCCAGCAGAGGTATCCGAAGAAGAAGAAGAAGAAGAAGAAGAACCGTCCACCGTGCTGGATAAATAATAAAGCTCCAACTTTTAATTCAAGCGATTGTTCTTCAACGAGACGTCTTCTCTATTTAGTTCACCTTGCGCAAGTGGATAACAACACATTTAATGGACAAAAACGCAACATTTCCGAGCAACAAAGGTCCAAACTTCTCAAGACACAACTATCCAGGACACTCAGAAAGTAAGTCAAGTTGAAATTATTCCAAGGATGTGCCTGTTTCTTGAAAAATACAACAAATTAAAAATCCAATTGGCTTCTCTTTTCCCAGTAGTCAAGGGTCTCTTTAACCGCAAATAACGTCGCAGGTCAGCGCGGTAGTTTGCGGTCCTCTTCTTCCAAGGAGTCTTATCAATAAGCAAAGCTCTGTGTGGCTCGGTGCGCCTCAGCCCTGGACCTGCCTGATTACGCGGCGGTGATGATGGTGGCGAGGGGAAGAGCAGATTTCCAAGAGTCTGCTGTTGGTCCGCTCAACAGTATCTCTCTCCCGCCCCCTGCCTGAAGAATGGGTGATAATCTGCGCACAAAGAAGCGACATTAGTCCACAAAGCCTCGCACCAGCCACTCTGAGCAATAGTTCCTCTGTAGTGAATCATTTATGCAGATATTCCTGAGGCCGGGCCAACTCCTGTGGGTTCGTCTGTTGAGTCTGTCTTGGCCACATGATCTGGTTTGAAATCTTACAGCACACACAGCAAAATCACAAGTATTATTAACTCTGAGGGTGTAAAAATATCAACCTAGTGTGAGTGTTTATGAGCTGGGGTCATAAAGTAGTCTAATACTTGAGTGTACTTAAGTACAGATTTTTGGTACTAACTTGAGTATTTCCATTGTATGTTACTTTATCTACTCCACTGCATTTATTTCACAACTTTAGTTACTAGCTACTTTTCAAATTAAGATTTTATATACAAAACATATGATCAGGTTATAAAAGGTGATGCCTTGTTGTACATTGATCTACACAACAGTATATAAAGTAGTTAAAATTCACTCCAACTTGACAAACTACAACAGTTAAATGCTACTTACACATAATACATCTGTATTGATAATCCAATAATATAATATATGATAATATAACACTCACACATCAACCACTTTTACTTTTAATACTTTTTACTTGAGTAAGATTTTGAATGCAGCACTTTAACTTGTAATGGAGTACTTTCCCATTGTGGTATCTGAATACTTCCTCCACCACTGGTCATGAGTGCACAACACACATACTTACACACCCCCACTTCAAATAACTGTCTCTAAATAATGATAATTATAATAACATTTATGAACAGTGAGAAACTTTCCTGCATGAGTTGCCCCATTTGCCCCATTTGCATTTTAAAAGTTAAACATGTTTTAATTCACAAAATGTATGTAAAACAAAAGCTGCTTTAAGCAAAGTCAACACTTATGAATAACCCATGATCCTAAATTCAGCCTATTGCATAACAGACCTTTATGCAGGTATTGCTGGAGAGGTCACGGTTGCCATGCCGACTGACTCCTCTTGTTACCTCAGCATCACCACTAGCTGGGCTATCAGGAAACAAAAGGTGTTTCTAAATATCACAGGAGTTATTCTCAGAGTCCTGACCTTTGACGGTCGCTCATGTTTAGGGAACATTTTTGAACAATGCCTGACGGTGACTCTGCATGTTCAAACTCAGTCTGACCCAGGCCCCAAAAATAGTGTCTCAGCCCGCCAACCTCGTGGACTTATAATAATACGTGACGGGGGGAAAAGAGCAAGAACATTTTTCATCATGGAAAAAAAACATTTGAAAGGTGAAGCGCAGTAAAAGAACAAAACTGCTCAAGAAATTCAGACATTGTTTCTGACTGAAGGCATTTTAACCAGATCCTCACAGGTTATCTCAAACACCACTGTAGCTACGAACAATGTCCCCACAGTTAGTTAAGTCTTCTCTTCCAGTTCAATCATGGCCCGGTGAATAATAGGATGCCATTGTTTTTCTAACAAGAGTCAATGGAGGAAACAGCATGAGCTATGGAGCTATATTTACACTCCGTTTCATATTCGCACGTTTGGCCAAGGCCACTATGGCAGTACGGGGTAACAATTGTGACTTAGAATACCAGCGCAATGCAACACTAAGGAAACAGTTGGGATGTGAAGTGAAATGACAGATCTTATTGTATATAAAGATGTAAAAATGAACTTTTCAACAATTATGCTGCATTTATTTTCAATCTAAAGTCCTAAAGGTACTTTTACTTGTAAATAACTTTTAAAACATTTACTTTTTTTTATTAATGGATTATCTTTTACCAAGAGAAGTCTGTAGACGGGACCATGATGAGTAAAATGTGAGCTTGAGCTCCATCACCAATACTGTAATTTAACCTCTGTACCATGGGCTGAGTTTAACTGTGGAAAAGACAACTAAAATTAAGGGTTTTTGATAATGCTCTTCCTCTTACCTATGCTATCAGTGTTGCCAATTTCATGGCCCTGTACACGTCAAAACATATTTTATTTCATGCTCAGGTTGTGGCTCCCAAAACGTGAGTGTGTGGTGTGTTTGGTTTCTAAGGAGAAAGGGAAAAGGAGGAGGAGAAGGAAGAGGAGGATGAGGAGGTTCTTGACTAGAGGTAGGGATTTTCCCACCGGGACCTGCATTTATTTCACACCATGTCAAACTTTCTCTCTCACACATACACACACACGCGCTCACACCTGCAACTGTAACATCTCACCACAATCCCACTGAGAGAAGGCCATCCATCACTTTCTACAGAGGCGACAACTTAATAAGAAACATTCATAAAAATACTGCATATGCTCAGTACACAGTTTGTTTGTGTGTGTGTGTGTGTGTGTGTGTGTGTCTCATACATTCATACATACATGTATCTTAGAAAAGTTACATCCTTATACATGCATGCAAATACACTCTCACACGTGCACACAAACTCAATGAAGATGCACATGAAGAGGATTCACACATGTTAAAAGCACTGTTGTGTGGAACAGATCACACCCCCTCAAATATTGGCTCGCACACACACACACACACACTCATGCTCACTGTCCCGAGCTGACAACCAATTTCTCCATGAACGGAGGACAGAGGGCCCTCTATATGCTCAACAATTGAGTGAGAAATGACAGCACTCGCTGAAATATTTAAGAGCTTTTCAGAAGATCCGGAGAAGGTCAAAGCACCCTGAACTAATCTCCTGTTGAACAATGATGCCATTTGATTTCATGCGTTTTTCCGTCGTTGGCTGAAAAACTCCAGTGGTTAATTTGACGCAGCAATCGCATAGTTGGATCCTCGCCCCCCCATGGTCAGCTTTTCTAGATGAAAAACATGAATGAAGTGTATTTGTGTGGCACAAAAAGGACCATGGGTTTGTGTATGTGCACGTGTGTGTGTCTGTGTGTGTGCGTGCAGAGGTGCACTTTTGGCTGCTGTCACATGAATCAGAGTTAGGAGGGGAGACAATTGACCCTCGATTAGTCGTGGGGATAGACTCTCTCCAGCACGTGTCTCGGAGATAATAGAGGATCATGTAGACCAAATGGACAAATGGGAAGTCATTAGTTGGCCCCTCGAGCCTGGAGTATGACCGCTCACCCCGGCTCTCAGGTTTCCCAATCCCAGAAGGAGGAATGTGGCTGAATCAGATCAAAAGACGAAACGGGTGGATTCAGGTGCGGAGACCAGTGGCTGATTTACTAAATAAAAACGAAATACTTTATAATAGCACTACAACAGTAATACTACAGCTTAGATGTGGGACTGGTCGCTAAATGATTCTGATTATATAATAATAGGCTCTCAGGTGCATTTTCTTTTTTATCCTGGCAGGAATGAGCCGAGTGTGGCTGTGTCCAGTTTGACGGAGTTAAAGCAGCTCAAAGTCTTCATGTCTCAGCAAGGATCTGTCAACAGCAGCTAACGAATGGGTCTGAATGAGGGAGAGAGCGAGAGACTGACAGTGAAGAATTGCTGGAATGCACTCTTGAAACAAGGCCGGAGAGCGAGGAAGGTATAGACAAGGGAAGACAGACGTACGGAGAGAGAGACTGAGATATGCAAAGTGACAGGATAGACTGAAACTCAGAAAAAATGCTTGATTAAAAAATAATCAGAAAATCTAGGTGGAAATATATTTGGGTACATGTGTGAGAGAAGTGTTAAGGAGAACACACACAGACAGAGTCAGTCAGTTTCTCTCAGAGTGCCTCTGGACCCGAGCCAGCAGCAGTCCCTCTGATGTTTGTAGCCCTGCTGTTACAAGTGAGGCTAATTTACAGCCATATAACTCTCACGGCTGATATGGATTCCTTCAGGCTGCATCCTATACACTTATGCTAGCTCTTGGTGCACTTAAGGTCATGGTCAACCCTACATAACTGGACCATCAGGTTCTAAGTGGTACAGTAAAAACTTGCTGTAAAGAAAAAGGTATGCTGGTATACCGCCCTATGTTTTCTATTATTATTGTCACCTGAGTGATCACAACAGTGCAAAAAATAGTTTTGGGAAACTTGGAAAAAAATGATTGATATTTCATCTGCCATCCAATAATAGGTTTATGAGCTTAGATTTAACAAAACGGATGAAGAAAAGATGGATTGTCAATCATCAAAAGAAACTTTGCAATTTCTTATTGTAATTTTCTCACTGTAATCAAAAACTTCTTTCTTTGCAAAAATAGCAAGAACAACTACAATCTGGAGTTTTATATCTCAAATGTGTTCCTTCACACAGGGGCCAAACCAAGCTGTTCACACATGTGTCAACATTTATTTTCTAAACGTGTTTTATTTCTGTTGGATGAGCATGCTGCTGACGACGCCTTTATGAAGACACTAACAGATCCAGTGAGGATGGACCACACCACGCTGCAGAGTGTAAACACCTACATGAGGAATGCCTGGTTTTGTTCAGCTCCAAGAGGCTGTATACAGCAGCATTCCTCTGCCAGCCTCCCCTCCCTATCCTGGTTCACAGGGGACTTCCCTGCTCTCTACTGTACTCTAATGAATACCACAGAGGCCTACTCTACTGTAAACAGCTGTATAATTAATATCGCCATGCACAGCGTACTAATGAATTACCTCAGTCCTTTAAAATCTGGACTGTAATTTATTCTCTCTTCTGACAGCCTCGACTTTTATCTTCAAAGAAACGCTGCAGTATGATAAATACTGGAGTGAATTGAAGGCTGTCACTCAAGTCTGCATGAGCCTACTCAAACGTACACGTGCCATCTGGTCAATCACAAGTCACATCTATCAGCACTGAGCCCACTTATTGGCTAATTTCAAAGGCCACATTAAGTAATAGATAATAGTGCAAACTCTGAAGGATAAACAGCACACATAATGAGCAAATGCATTAAAGTGTCTCTCAAATCAAGTTAGATTTGTGATTAGTTTTATCTACTTAATTATATATTCATCATCTTTGTTTTTAGCCATGCTAGCAGCATCAGTCGGTCGGTCCACCATTTTGGTCCAGGCTAAAATATCTCAACAACTATTGGATGGATTACCATGACATTTGGTGCAGACAGTCATGCCCCCCTCAGGACTGATTGTAATAGCTTTGGTGATCCCTTAACATTTCATCTAGCACCACCATCAGGTCAAAGTTTCAGTTGTTCCAATACTTTGGTTTATGACCAAAACTAATGACATCGCATCGTCCCCAGCAGGTCTTTAACTGCGTTCACGTAACGTCAGCAGAATGGGAAGAACAGGAAAATCTACAGTTTTCTGTTAACATGTAAAACCAGGTACAAAAACTGTTCACAGCTCTTTTTAAATTAGCTGAATTGATTATATTAGTGTTAACACTGGATTTTGTTTAGCCCATGATTGTTGTTGCCTCAGGTTTGTTTTCATCAACTGGGAGATATCGTAGCTGTCAAAAGCTCCCCATATCTCTGACTTGGAATTACAAGTAGGAGGCTGACATGAATATTTTTTCCATCTCGGCTGCTCATAATTACGGTCTGGATGACATGACGTGAACGTGGCATTAGTGTCTAATGCTAATCAGCACGTTTTAGCATGCTAACATCCTGAACTAAGATGGTGACCACGTTAAAGATTACTGCTAAACGTCAGCTGGTACAGCAGAAAAAAAAAATTTAATTACAAAATAATACGGGAAATTGATTTGTCATTACAAATTGATTATATGTTGTTTTATTATCCTTGATTATCATAGTGTACCTATATCTTGATGGTAGTATTTTAAAGTATTTAGTATCTAATTTGAGCTTTGTTTGTTATATACAGCATTGAATTTATTTTTTGGTTCAACCAGAAAGAAAAAAAAAGCAACATGGTGTATTCTGTTTTTCACAGCTGTGTTAACATACTTGTCTCTCTCAGTTTTCACTGTGTCGACAGCCTGGAGAGCAAAGGGAGTGGACAGGAGAAGCTGAGAGAGCATGTGCGGGAGTAAAAGGGGGACGGAGTGTCAGACAGACAGACAAGAAGGCGGCCGAGATTCATCACATAACAGAAATAGAAAGGGAAGTAGAATTAGAAAGGGATGGGGGGGACAGGATTACAGGTGTATTTGTAACGGTCAATCTAAAAATGCCTCCATGAACTTTGATTCTCTCCGTTTTTTTTCTGCAAAGTGGCCGAGCCTCCTCCCAGTCATTCCTGTTTACAAGGTTGCTTCCTGATGACGCTGTGTTGAGTGTGTCATGATCCGTCATCTGGTATTCCTCTCAGAAATCAGGACCCCTGTATGTATGCTGTGTGTGTGTGTGTGTGTGTGTGTGTGTGTGTGTGTGTGTGTGGCCTTATTAATTGATTCTTTTCATTGCCCCACAGAACCTCTTTACATAGATTTCATATACACGCTGTTCTTCTAATACCATTTCTGAATGAGGATTCCTACCGTCAACCCTTTGGTGATGAGTTCTCTTTTCTAAATCTGTGGGCCTCAGCTGTCCTGTCTGTAGGTTACACATGTTCACATCCTGGAACAGAGGACATGACATTGTTCTCTGACTATGAAATTACTCATTTTAAATAGTTGATAGCTGTCATAACCTGCCCCGTGGGGCCACAACAAAAATAGGAAATTGAAGCAAAAATGGGTTAGGTAATTTAAAGTTTTTATTTCGATAGAGGAAATGGACCAAAAAAGGAAATTAAGGTATGAGGTGTGTTAGTTGCATTAGTAGTGTAGATGCACATGTGTGTGAATACTTAAATGTGGGGTGTTGTGAAGCGTGAAAATAAAACCAAGAAGCCATAGAAAACCCAAAAGGGGTTGGTACCTACAGAGGCAAATTAAGAAGAAGGGCACAGCAAAAGCAGAGGCAGTATTAAATATACAAAAAGTCCAGGGACAAGAACAAGGAAGTCAACACAGCAAAAGTACTTATAGTAAAGAAGCAAGCAACTGTGTATCTGTTAAGATGTTGGCTATTCAACATTATAAGTCTGCAATAGCAAAGACCATCTTGTCAGTCTGGTTTGGACATCTCAGTGAATGCAAAAACATTCAAATGCAGCAGCAAGCCTCAAATAAGTGCACATGTTTTATTCTCAATGGAAGTGAGAGGAAACTCTTTGAAAACTAAGACCTTGTGTGAACAAGTAAACTCCACACACCACGAGCATGTTTAGCAACCAAAAGACAGACAGCAAGAAATGTACCAGCGTTTTCTAGATGGAAGCTCGCTAATGTCAAGGAGCCATTGTATTTCACCTTTTAGTTTTGACTCAACCCTTACGGACTCTACATCCATCACTAGACTGTGATGACCATTTGATGGAGCTGTGCTGAGTAACAAAAGTAAAGTATCAAGTAAAGCAACTAGTTACTGAGTAATTAGCAAAGTAATGTAATTACTTTTTCCGGGAGTGATATGTAAAGAGTAACTGATTACATTTTTCAAATAACTTCCCCAACACTGGTCATTGGATAAAATGTGTTCCATTGTGCTGCTGTGGCGTTTTTGTATTTGTTGTTATCACACCTGCTTGGCTGTCTGAAATGTCTGCTGTGATATGGTACTTCCATTACATTGTTTTCTTAAATGTGAGGCCACAAAAACATGTTACATTTCCTGATACATGTCCTATTTGTTTAATTTGCCTTACTTTTATCAGTAGACATACAGTAGACATACAGACACTGCTTTCCACCTTTTAAAAAAAACATAAAAACTCAGTATTAACTCTGCAGGAGCTTCATTTCACCATTTAAGCACCTGCTTTAAAAGTCTACACACAAGCCTACTGACTAGTAACTCGCCTATAAGCACCTCAGTGTGCCATATGAATCTGTGTTAAGTGGAAAATAAAGACCCTAAAGATACACTGAAAAAGACATAAAATACAAGGTCAGGAGGCGGCAGGTTATTAATGTGACACACCCAGGCCTGACACCTTTGTAATTTGGTAGCGCTTCTCTTTGTTGCTTTGCCATGCAGCTGCTCACCGAAAGTTGAAAAATCCTTAGAGTGCCATAAATTACACAGATGTCAAGTCCTCCGCACGGATTCTTGGAAGGCTTTTATACAGAGAGAGAGCGTGCACACCTGCATTCACAGCCACATGTATAATGTAATGCACAAAAATGCATGTGTACACGTACACACCCATATACTGCAGATGCACACACACACACACACACGCACACGCCTGCAAACACTCAACCATCAATGCATCTGTTCCACACACACGGCAACAAACACAGTCTCTGCACTCTGTCCCTCTGTACAGTATCTCACACATACTTAGTAGGAAGTTTTAATACTTTGGTTGAGCCAAAGACCCTGTAATCAAAGCGAACAATCAGGCAGGTCCAGACAGCTCAGAAGTGGTGCAGAGGGAACACTCAGCGAATACCAAACAGCATCCGAAAATACCTTAAATATCTCTGCAGTACCTGCTTATTACATTATACAGGCAATTACTTATCCGATGGATTTGGGGGCGGCGAGGAGGGAGAAGAGAAGGAAAAGAGCAAACAGTGTTGCCACTTTCTGTCAAGGTGGTTGATGTTGACAAACGGGTCCTCTGGGTAAGCAAAGAGACAGAGAGTGAGGAAGATATACTCTCATACATTAGAATTTTACATATGAAAATGTGACTGGTACAACTTTAAAACTAAGGCTGGCAATTTTTTACAGGACCAGGACAGTACGGATATGTAACTGGCACAATGAAAAGTGAAGGACAAATATAGTGTTGTAAGCATCCAATATGTAATGCCATGGGGACAGGTTCAGTGATGAGAGCAGGTAGGCACAGAGGAGGAGGAAGCTTTTTGAATAAAAGGACATAATGGTTTAACAGGGGAGGAGAGGAAATGAGAGGAGTGGTGGTAAATGAGAGGGTGAGAGCAAGGCGTTAGTTGTTAAAGAGGTAGGGAGAGTATAGAAACGGGGAAATCCAGGCTTTACCTCCCAGAAGATGATGGATGGGGGGGGGGGGGGGGGGGGCTAGCAGGCAAGTAGACCTGCGACTGACTCCCGGCTGCCTATGAGGGTCGTTGAGGACAAAACCGCCTGGCGTCTCCTTCAGCAGTGATTTCCATCCCCTCCTACTCCAGATACAATGAAAATTGTGTCTGAAAACAATGCCATCTGCAGAGACAGAGTGGGAAGAAACTTTGGAGTGGCCCAGTTCAGCTGCATGGCAGCCAGGGAACTGTGTCAAGGATGTGATGTCTGGACAACTACAACAAACCCCTGTGTGCCTTGTTTCTTAGGAAGGGCCCGTCTATGGTGTGTGTCTGTGTTACTTTGTGTCAATCTGTCTGGGTTCTTTTGTTTTTTTGATAAAGTTAACAAAAATCATTTTCATTGCTTTTCCTGTTTTTATCTTGAGCCACACAGTGGCAAACCATTACAGTATTGTTTGTGTCCTGCATCTACCCTGTATTTCCATAGATGGCTTTCAGGGCAAAAAGGCGTCAGTATGCTTCAACCAAAGTACTTGTCAGACAGTAAAACAGCGTCTGAAATCCCCTCCACTGACACCTTTTCAACATCAGACCATTCTGCGTCCAACAATTTCTGTAACTTTCAAATAAAACAACAAGCCAACAAGCACGCTCGCTTCATGACTGGCTGGATGTTTGGAGGTAAGAAAGTACGCAGGATTTGAACTTCCCTCTCAAGCTCTCTGTTTTTATTCTTCAATCAACTGCTTCCATCACTTTTCATGTGTACAAAGCAGTGCAACATATGAATGCCTTCCAGGAGAGACTGTCTGAAAATGTGAGCCAGCATCCCTATATTAAAACAATTATTGCATCTCACCTGTCTCTCATCTATAAACACTTTTACCTTCAGACTTCAAAACACACATCATGCAAACCAGTTCTTTTTGAGCATACCCCCACCTTAAGACACACACACAGCTGAGGTCCTCCAGCTGGTTGTGTGATAACTAACTTCAGTCCATTTTATGTTCAGATAATGTTAGCTAGTTAGCTTTCTTTCTTTTTGTACTGTAAGTGAGAAACTCATGTTTTAGGTAAGAAAGCTAAAAAAAAAAAAGATGGTGGAGACCCATGGCAGTGTAGAAACACATGACTGCCTACACTCTGTCAGGCCAATAGATGGAGTTAGTAGTAACAAGGAATTTAGGACAAGCAATTCCAAACTGGGAGAAAAGGGGAGGAAATAAAAAAAATGTGTAGACAATTCCACATTGAATTTCTGCACATTCATACATTTTTGGAAATATGCTTATTTCCTTTCTTGTCGAGAGTGATATCAATCTTCTCATCTAACCCTCAGCATGAACGCAAATAAGCATATTTTCCAAAATGTCAAACTATTCCTGAGCAATCTGATAGTCTGCAAGATCATTCATGAAAGCCTAAGTTTAGTTTTAAATCACTCACAAACCAACTACACTGACGTATAAACCGAAGCGCTCTCTTCCTTCTTCCTGGACTCCACATGGCTTCAACAGCAGCTGCTCTGCCTCTCTCTCTCACTCTCTCTCCCTCTCTGTTTAATTCCCCTCCTCATCCTGCCTCTCCTCTCCCTCTTCTTCCTCTTCCCTCCTCCGGGTTTGTTTGTTCTCCCTCAGCTCCCAGGTGTCTTCCTGCACGGCTCCATGTTCCGTTGAGCAGAGGGCCGCTTAAGCTCCTCTTCCGTTCTGACTCAGGTACAGTACACTGATGGCTTCCCCTCGCTGCCATACACAACACATTGATCAATATACACACGTGACACACTGTTCGCATATAGAAACACAGACAGAACCCTACATACACACACTGTATTAAGTCTCACACACACACACACACACACACACACACACACACACACAGCCTTATTCCAGCTCCCTCACTCTTTCTCCCTCATCCAACAATAACACAACAAACCTTGCTTCCTGTGCATGGGGGAACAATAGTGGGATAGCTTTGATGGCCAGAGGTGGTTTGTTGATACTCCCTTATCGGCCCCAGCATCACCAGATCAGCAATAGATCCTGGCAGCATCCTACCGCATGGAACAGCTTTATCCTTAACCAGTGTCGGGATGTCAGGATGTCAAGATGTATGGACCACATGCAACTGCATTAACAGACAGCACCTAAAAAATGGCTTGTTGTTGCCATCGTTCTCTTATCAGCATCATTTCAAGAGTGTATGTGTGTTGTTATGAATATCCCCATGTTAGCCAGATGTGAATAGTGCTTTTGTAGAAAGTTAACAGTTCCTGTTTGCACTAAATGTTGACTCTACATGTGCTACAGTTTAGTTTAATTCTACAGTTTACAGTTTTTTTCCCATAATTTACAGTTTACTTCCTCCTTAACAGCAGATTATTTGGTTGCTACGTGCCTGATTTCACAAAGCATTAAATTTGTTACGTGTCACTCATATAAGGCCTCTTTTTCCTTGTTCATTTTAATTAAACATTTCAAATAGCTAATCTTGACCTTGTCATTAACAATCATTACAGGAAATAAACAACCTATTTTGTAGTTATACTACCAATGATGTACCTGGATGGAATTAAAGCTGCACTAATCAATATTTCTATATTAACAATCGATCAAATGACTAGTATAATGTATAATGTATAATGTGATAGGGTTTGCATGGAGTGACGAACCATCAGAGAATTAGCCTCCGACTGTTTCCCTCAGCTCTATGAAGCGTTTTAGCATCTTTCAGCTCATTGTTTTGGTTTTACAGCCCACAATTTTACTGATTTAGTTCAGTTTCGCCTCTTTCATCATCCATGTTTCCAGCAGCAGGCAGCTGTTTTCAGCACAAAAGCTCTGATAAACTCACTGTACACCACCTGCAAATGACAAAGTTAGCAACTAACTGGTAAACATAGTATAGCATTTAGCAGCTAAAGAGTCATATATTTTCCTCAGGATCTGGTGGAGACCAAAACAGAGCTAAAAGGAAAGTAAATATCTGACTTAAATGCATTGGATGGCCAGAAACATGACTCCAAATGAATGTTGCTCAGTGTGTGCTTGATACAGCTCACACAGTGATAATGTGCCAGTGTTGTGAAAATCAAATGTTGTTATGGCTCTTATGATATAATGCATTTAATCCTGGTTGGAGTGATTCATTTAGTTCACCATACTGGCACATATCTGTCCCACAGACACTCACACACACATGCTCACAAGATTAGAGAATACATACAGGGGTATGTGGGACCAAGACACACACACACACACACTTTCCACTTCTCACTTTTTATCTCATCAACACACACACATAAATACACACATCACACAGGGTTCTGAGTTTCAGCATTTTAGTAAAAACAATAAAAGTAAACAAACTCTTGGAAACACAGCAATACATAAAGCAGACAAACTCAGCAACTAATCACACACACACACACACACACACACACACACACACTGTCCTTCTCTCATTTCTCTCCTCTGTTGTCTCACTCGCTCCATGTGTATCAATACTGCCATTGATTCAATAAGCCACAGGCGTTACCGGGGTCAGAGCTGTGTTGGGATATTAGTTGCCCCTGGCAACATCTCCATCGGATCGCCCCCACATCCTACATGCAGCCCCTGTCCCTTTTGTCCATGCACTGCACTGTATACCCACTGATGCACCGTGTGTTTGTGTATATGTGTGTGTCTGTGTATCACTATGGAGCTCTGGCTGACAGCAGCTGTGTACGGCTGTTTAAGCGTGTGTGTGTGTGTGTGTGTGTGAACCACTGCGTGTGTGTCCTGCGTGGGAGAAGAGGCAATGAGTCATAGTACACATACCACCAGGACACAACAGCTCCCCCTGTTGCCGGGGCAGGGGAAGCCCCGGAGGTGTGGGTGTATTGTCTGGAAGAACAGAGCTGACCGTGACATCATAGGATGTCTCTCTCCTACACCAATCAGTGGGGGAAGGAGGGGCAACAGGTGGCGGCAGTGGTGCTGTCTTTCTTTGTTCCTTTCTTTCTTTTTTTCCCTCACTCATTCCTGAGTTGTAGTAATACTCTGTTAACTGCAGCCATCACCACCTATTAACTTTTATGAATGAGCCTCGCTGTTAAAAGTTTTTTTCAGTGGGATTTAGCAAAGAGCATTGATTGAGATGTGATGCCAAGGGAATAAAAATCTTATCTTGGATCTTTCTATGACATTTACTAGCACTGTGTGTGTGTGTGTGTGCACTCATGTTACTGTGACATGTTGACACATCAGTGAGATCAGATTCACTCTTGAATGAAATAACATCTTGCCAACCATCTGCAGTGCGGTTGCATCAGCCTCTGATATCGCTGCATTAATAAAATAATTTGTCTTTAAATAAAATGTGTTTTAGTTTAATTAGTTTATGTTTATTTAATTAATTTCAATTTCAAGGTTGCCTTTTTTTGATAAAATGGCTGAAAAATGCCTGTAACATGTAAGCCATTAAAAAGTAGATTAAAAAAGGCACATGTGTTTAATGACGTCACCACATGGTGTCATCGTGTGTGTTCTTATCCAGGAGACAGCTAGTTTATTAAGCGTTGAGTACTCTGAACTGTCCTGTGTGTCCTGTGTCCTGTGTGTGTGTGTGTGTGTGTGTGTGTGTGTGTGTGTGTGTGTGTGTGTGTGTGTGTGTGTGTGTGTGTGTGTGTGTGTGAGAGAGAGAGAGAGAGAGAGAGAGAGAGAGAGAGGGTGTGTGCATGTGAAGGGTCCAGTAAGTGTGAAACCACATGTATCACTCTTCGAGCCTCTGTACCTTTGTTGTACGCCGGCCCGGTTCTCTAAAACACAAACACACACACACATACAGTATATACACAAGGACAGGACCCCCGCACACGCATCAACTCATACGCTCACTCTCACACATGCACATGTGCGCACACGCAGCAGGGAGAGGAAACTGCAACACAATGATAAGGTCTGGGAACACAATGGGCTCAGCAGTGCACAGACAGAAGCCAGGACCAGTTTAGCTCGGAAAGGTCAACAAGCCTCTCCAAGCTTTCATTCAGTTCCCCCAGTTATTATTGTTCAACATTATAATGATTACTCTGATGGCCTTTATTTTGCAAATGTGGGAGCCATCCGGAAATACCAGTGAAATATGAAAATGCAAGCCAAACCAGAGAGGAGAGGGGAAAAAAGGTTACTGACTTTGGAGGGTGAACTTCTTTGACGTCAAGTTTCCCATGGCCCGGCCCAGCCTTGGATTGGACTTCAGGCTCATCAGAGATCTCTGGTCAGGTGCCAATTTAATGGACATCTGTTTGTATCCACACAACAGACTAATAATTCTTATCATGAGAGTGAATGTACTATTAGATCAAATATTTTGAGAGCTCTACATACTATTTGGTTTGCTGAACGTGTTTAAGTTAAGACAAGTTAAGACAATACGCAGGGACTAGCTCACAAATGGTAAACAAATGTCAGATAAAAATATACTTAAAAAGCTGCACTTTGAGACAAAAATGATGGAGAACCTGGTGCTGCTTTGGGAAGTTGATTTAACTTTCAGTGAAAATGTTATCAGCCAACACAGTAACGAGAATGTTAACAAAGAATTTTACAGAAATGATAAAGTTGGGCAACAGGCGAGACCAGATAAAATATTTCTCAATAGAAGAGTATGCAGGCATTTTTTTAGTGTTTTTCTTCCGCTATACAAATAAGATAATGATATATTGATCAACAAATATCCCTAATTTTGTTGTCCCCTTTCTTATATCCCTACAACCTACAAACTGCATATCTGAAAAGTTCATTCTCAGTGTGCGCTGGAGGTTTAAAGTTGTATACTGGACCATAATTAGTGCCAGCCTAGATGTGATGTCACAAAGACTCTGATTTAAAGTGAGCACAGAGAAACCTTCCTCCTTCTTTGTAAAACTCTGTACATACACCATTCTGCACAGTGAAGGTTCCAGTCACATTTTTGAATGAAGGAGGACTTTAACCTTCATCAGGGATAAATAACGATTGGTGCCAATTTGCCATATTAGGTATTGTGTGGCATTGATAATGACGCCTTTGTGTCTCACATCACATAGAATGAGCCCATGACGAGCCTTTCTACTGTAACTCCACTGATGCTGCATCAAGACATCAATTCAGCCCACGAGTGGCGCCGACCTCGGGGGTCTGTCTGAGCGAATGTCTGACTGATCCTCAAAGCAGTAAAGGAGCAGAGCAGGTCGCAGCCCACTCCAAAATGTCACGGCCCTTACATAATCCCTGCATGTATTTTCCGCCGTGGCACACCAGCTATACCCCTCTCCCCGCTCTGAAGTCTTCCAACAGGACAAAAAGGTCAAGACATTAGAGAGGGGAGAATGGTTCTGGCAAGCTCGCCTAGCATCATGCAAAAGGTTAGCATGGAGAGTGGGAATTTGGACAATTAGAGAATGACCTTGATCCCCGCTCTCCGACCTGGATGCTGACTTATTGATTATGTCACAGTTTGTCTGTAAGTGACCTATGAAGTCGTCTGAGTCTGGCTTTGTTAAACTGGCATGGTGAGTGGGCAAGTGGACATTTGAGACATAAGCCTGTGACCTCAGAGGGTGGCTCACATCACTGTCATACAAAGTGACTAATTTGTCAGTTTAGTCATTTTATATTTCATCAGTCATCATTAATGCTAACACTGAACACAAATGATGGATTCTATCATTTACTTTTTCACGACACCAGTAAAATTAACATGGCATGCCATTTATGTTATTTTTAATTCATGCTCCATGCCAATAAACCTGACCTCTGCCCAATCGTTTCTTTTCCTCTGGAAAATGTTTACCAAAGCTCCAAAGCAATGCAATCCTCTGGGGACAAACAAAGCTTAAGAGATTATTGCCAGCAACTAAAAACAGCATGAATAAAAACATAAAACCATGGTGATGGCAGCCATTTCTACTTAGATCGTAGTTTCTCACCATGTCAAAAACTTCTAAAGGCCAAATATAGTTCTGCAGCACAGGGTTACATGTGAATATCTTCTCCAAGCGGGATGAGAATCTGTAATTGAAGAGGGTTGTTTTTGTTGCCATGAGAGTGATACTTTCTACCGTAAGATCTGTTTTTCCACGTGTTCAAAAGCAGTAATCTCACCAAAGAGACAGACAATCGGAGCCTCAAGAGCTAATGACTGTTTGCTGATGTTTGAGACAAACAGCCGCCTGTGGTTATGGGAGACAAAGAAATTCTTTACAGTTTCTCAGCTGCTTTCTCACATCAGAATTTAGATTTTTTTGTAAATGTGTGCGTGTGCATCAGGGCATTTACGCATGTGTGTTATGATCATGCAGTTTAAAAGGAAAAAATACCATATATATAGTACATGGAATGTAAAAATGTTTTAGCTCAACTATGATGGTTCACATTACTTTTCTCAAGCACACCGTGCATTTCAGATTGATTTACTATCTTCCACAAAATGGAAGGTTGCCCAGAAGCTAAAAATCAATCTGAAAATCTATGGTGCCCTTTGAAAAATGGTCAGAACTAATGTAAATTATGTTATAGTTAAAGTTAATTGGCTAAAATATGCAAAACCACCCACATGACCCATTTAAATTTAGAGAAACTAAGTTACACATAATCAAAGTTGTATTTTCACACACTCTGTTGTGTTCTCTTCAGGATGAGGAAAGTGGGGACACCAGAAGGTTTCATCACAAAATAAGTCCTGGGAAACACTGAACAGTGTAAAGGTAGTCTCAGAAAGCCACATCACAATTTTCACTTTTTTCACCTTGCACTGCACGTACACTAGAGGTCAGATAGGGTTCAGTAGGTGTTTGCTTGGGACAGGTGTCATTTCAAGACAGCTATACTATAATAGATGTTAGACAGTTCTCTTATTCGACAAATATACCCTTCATTAGTCTTTTCTTTCTGTTTTCACACTTTAAAAACATGGCAGTCGCTCTGGAGAAATTTAGCCTAAAACTGTGTATCGATCTTTGTTTGTGAATAAACATGAGGTGGATATTAACTGAGTATTTACAGCCCTTAGTTTGGCACTAAAAACTGTGTTTGTCCATATTTATCATCAAGGTTTGGCACTGCTAAAAATTACATATTCAGTACATCAGTAATCAACCATCCAATGGGGTCATCTAGTACAGCCTAATTATGTTTTGTGCTTTGTATGGTTATATAAGGTATCAACATCCTGGTACATATAGTTTGACGTGTATGACTGCAATCGAGGAATCGCTTAAGTTGTTTTGGGGACCCTACACGTTAAAGGAGCAGTTTGAAATTTTGGAAAATATACAGTAAATATAGCTACAACCAGCAGCCAGTTAGCTTAGCTTAGCACAAAACACTGGAAACAGGGGGAAACAGCTAGCCTGGCTCTGTCCAAAGGTAACAATATTGGCCTTCTAGCACTTCTAAAACTCACAAATTAACACATTATAGCTTGTTTGTTTCATTTGTACAAAAACCAAAGTGTAAAAATGACAGGTTGTGGTTTTACCGGAGGTTATGTGCGGCACTATTTCTTGGTTGGGATCAGTGACTTCCTTGAGTCCTTGGTTGCCTGGCAACTTCATGGTGACAACAAGACTACTGTGCCCAGCTCAGAAGTAGTCCTTTATTTCATGGGCAGATTTTGTTAGTTTTGGACAAGCTAAGATAACTGGCTACTGGCTGTAGCTTCATGTTAATTGTAAAGATATGAGAGTGGTATTGATCCTCTCATCTAACTATCTGCAAGAAAGGGATGTTTGTGTATTGTGGGTGACTCTTGATCATCATTGTGAACATGCAAGCTCTTACACAAAGTTTCACATGTCCTTACTAGCCTCTGATGCTTCTGATGATTTTTTTGACATATCAGATGCCTGGTGTTTGGCATGACCGTCCGGTGCTTCATGTATCTGGAAACACTGAAGGAAGAGAGACGTGTGCGTGTGTGTGTGTGTGTGTGTTCACTGGCCCTGCATCAGCGCACACGCATGTAAGTGGGAGGGGAGCCATGCTTCATTGTCCATGTGCTTTTTGCTCGCTCGTTAAAAGCTAATTTCTCTCCCCACCATCTCCCACCACCACCCCGCCTTCTTCCCCTGGCTCTCTGTCTTGTGCGACCAACAATAGTCTATTCTGTGCTGTCCCGTGCGATTGGAGACACACCCAAAGCCAAGGCCACGGTGCGAGGGGAGATTGTTGGGTGGTGGCCAACTTAGCGGGACACTGGCTCGATTCTCGTCTGGGAGCATGGATCCTGCCTCGACAAGAGGGAAGAGGTGGTCTTGTCTGTTGGGTGTAAATTCTAGTGGTCATTTAATGCAGCAATTCCCCAACCGGGGTACTTCTGCAGTTGCAAGGGGTACATGGAAAGATTGGGGAGTAGTTCAACTAATTTGAAAAAAATAAAAATGACAATTTTTTTAAGAAAATATCCACGTGTTGAGTCAGCTGTAACACCTGAACACCAACATGCCTTCAGAGTGCGTAAACCTTAGTGAGCAAGTAATAGCTAAACGTAATTGATAAATGGTTGAAACAGTTAGTTAAAAGTAATTGATATTACTGTTACATTTGGAACTGACCTAAACAATGACATTTCAGTTGTATAAAAAAAATAGTAACAATATCTGCTTTTATATTGTTAAATAACATTCAGTTTAAAATCAAGTCAAATGAACACATTTGGAACAAAGGGGTACCTGCATTCAGACAGGGCTGTGGAGGAACCACTGATTTATTGTATGTGTATGTTTCAGTCTGTCTGCACAACTGTGAATGAGCCGTTTCTTCTCTCTCTCTGTTTAACTTTAATTTATAAACAGATAAATGTCTTCAACATTTCTCACCTTCTGTCAGTTTACATCGTATGCTTGTCGGAGCCCCAAAAGTCCCCACCTCTTCACATATCACACCACCACAATACAGGCCCTGATCTCGGCTGGGTCCACAGGCTGAAGGTCATTCTATCGACCCGTTATTCTCTATCATGACAATCTGCTCCTAAGTGCCACAGCTGGAGCCCCCCACACACTCTGCTGCCTCCTCTGATAAGGCCAGACTCTCTTCATTGTCTGATAACATAAATATGACACACCAACACACCATCTGAGGGTCCCTGTCTGCACCAGCCAGCCTAATTATATAATTATCCCTTGTCTGATTGTGCCTGTGCAGCTGAGACGAGGGAGGGCCTTTGTGTGGCTGGTGGAATGCGGTGCGCTTGGCATTTTTCAGCGAAAGGGCAGCTTTCTGGAGGCCACTGCCAAAGGAGAGGAGAGGAGGGTGAGATCACGGCTGCTGGTGCCCACTCTTCTTTCTCTCTCTTTTCTGTCTCTATCACTCAGTCCATCTTTCTAAGACTCTCTTGCCCGTCTCTAGGTCTGTCTATATCTGTCTCTGGATCTATAGCTCTCTCACTTCTGGACAATTCCCATCTTTCTTCTGTGTCTGTCATTCTCGCCCTGTCGCTTTCCCTCCGCCTCCTCGTCTCCCTCTCACCAACCATATTTCTCCCCAGACACTTAACTCGCCATCGTCTCTAAAGCTTCAAGTTTGGCAGATCCAGCTGTCCTGCAGATAAAGTGGCCTTTCGAGAGATGGAATGCACAGGATTTGGCTCTCCGATGATAAGAGCTGACAGGCTGCGCTGTTACAGAGAAGCCGAGTGGCTGAGGGCTACCACTCCGATGTCTGATATTGGACTTGGAGGCGACTGCTCCGCTGCATGATAGGAAAGCATTGCTATTGTTTCTGATCGAGAGCTGCTGAGGGGATAAGAGAGACTAGAGCACGAGCAGGTGTTAGCAGAGATTACAGTACAGGCCTAGAAAGCATGTCTGCTATTACCTCCTTCTTGAATCAAAGTCAAAAGCAACAAGGCAGGCGTCACATAAACCATGTTCTCCAACACTACAATAGATGATCCAGACCTTTTTCTGACATTTACATCAAGGGCCTCCCAGTCTTTGCACGTCGCTACAGGTGATTTTATGAGTTTTTCTTACTTTATCAGAGGCCTTTTATACTCACTAATGAAAACAGCAGGGTTAAGGGTATTTTGGCGCCAAAGCTTTCCCTCTGAATTCCTCTGTATGAGCTGCTGTATAATTCAAGAACATTTTGTCATACCTGCACTGACAAATCAAGTCAGTCAAATCAATGTATTTTTTTTACCCCAGTGCACATTTTTTTGGAGCGAATACAGGCATCACAAGAGCGACCTGAAGTTCATGTTGCCAATCAGCTGCAGTAAAGTTGATCAGAGACCAGAGACAGCATTGTTTAACCACAAGTGTAAAACCGGCATGCTGTCTGCAGCAGAAACACGGGTAACTAACGGCACTTGAGAAATTCCCATAGAATTCCGAGCTGTCCGTCTGATCCCTGTGCCCGCTCGTCAAAGGCCCCCTCTGGTGATCCCACAGCATGGAGTATGTGAAAGAATGTTGTCGGGACATAGCAGGACACTGGGGGCCCAGTATTCCCATCTCAAGCTTCCCTACATGCCTTGAGTGATTTTTTTTTTTTTTAATGACATCAATAAAAGATACAAACAAAAGAGAAGATTTGATCACAAAGTGCGACCAAAGTCAGTGCCAACAGACCCCAAGACAATATGTTTAAATAAACAGACAACTTGGATGAGAGAAATAGTTTGAGCGCCGGAGCCAAGAGAAGGACCTCTCCCACTATCGGCATGGCTGTGAGAGCTCCATTGTTTTGCCCATCTCAAATAGCCCTGACAAATTATGCTGAATGTAGAACCTCTGTTTAAACTAGAGGCATCTTCCAAAAACATGCTGGCACGGCGCCAGAGCTGCATTTTCCCATCAGTGAAATGATCATCAGCCAGCGCCGCTCCACAGCGCCCCTGCTGGTCAGTGCTGGTTCTCAGGCTGTGAAGGGCATCTTCAATGTGTTTATAATAAAAGGAGAATCTGTAGTTGTTTTAGAGAGATGATCTTAAGACTCAAACCTCAGCTGAACTGGAATTACATGCATTTTGTTAAGTATTATAGAGCTTTGATTAGTGATGTTTGCAAAGTGCTTCAAAATAAAAGCACCTTAAATGTATCTAATAGAGGGTAACAGTTCTCATTAAGCATTATGTCATAAGGAAACTTTTTTTTTCTCTTGCTAACAAAACCTTTCCTTCATACCTCCATCCTCCTTTTCTGTTCCCCTTCCTCTATTGTGTTACCCAGCTGACAGGTGGAGAGAAATACCAGACTTTTCCTGGTATTCACTGTCTATGCACTGATCATGACTTCATGTCACATTGTAAAGATGAAGACTATGTTATAAAATACCATGCTGAGAGAACGATAAGGGGAGTTTTTCATTGGGAAAAGATATCAGAAGAGATAACAATATATGCATAAATTATTTTTATAAGTGATTTAACTGTGAATATATTGGTCATATATTGTTCCATATAAAGGGTGACTATTGAATAGAAGTCAGAACACTGTGCAGAGTGAATGATTGTTAAATGGTGCCACCATGTGTTAGTATATATTTATTGCATTATGGGCCAAGACAGGTTTTATAAGCTCAGTCCAATTATATGCAGCTTCCACTATTTTTAGAGCTGAAACAATTATTTTGATAACTGAATAATTGTTCAAGTAATTTTTCAAGCAAAAATGCCCAATCTTCTCTAGTACCAGCATCTCAGTTGTCAGGATTCTCTGATTTTCTTTCTTTCTTTCTTTTTGTTTTTGTGACTAAACTAAATATCTTTAAGTTTTGGGGTCGAACACAACAAGCCATTTGATGACGTCCCCTTGGGCTTTTGAATATTATGATGGGTACTTTTTTAAACTATTTTCTGACACTTTATAGGGCAAACCATTAATCAGATAATCGTAAAAACAATAATCAGATTATCATTGTAAAGAAATAGAAAGATAATGTGTTCTTGACTATGTTTTGTGTTGATCATGGAATGGCAAGACGACATAAAAAGGTAAAGGTAGTAAATCTTATAAACACTTGAGTCAATGTATGAGATAACAATGTTCAAAAAGTTCAAATGCAGCTTTTGTTAAAAGATACAAATATGCAAAATAAAATCTGTTATTACTGCATCTTTCAAAATGACAAACACAAAAATATATTAAATTGTAATATCAGAAACTCCCCATTGAGAGACTGAAGGCACTAAAGCAGCACTACTCTATACAGTAATTGAATGTGTACTTTATGAATCTAGTGCGCAGGCATTGTACCTCCATTAAAGACAATATGGCAACTGTCAGTACAGGCCAAGAAGATTGTTGTTTTTGAATCGCATGCACTTGTGCGTAATTGCGTGTGTGAGTTCAGCTAAGTGCATTTGCGACATAACCATTCATTTCTATTGAGGGAGGGATGCCGTCATTCTCACGAGCTTGTTTCTGTACAGTGAGGTGGTGGCAGTCGATGTGTCTGAACTCAGCTGCAAAAAGCCCAAACAGGCAGAAGAACAACATGACCAAGGCCCACTCGCACACAGCAGCCCCGGAGGGACGGCCTGTATTGTGGAGAACGGACACTGAAGGAGGGGAGAGCGGTCAAGGAGCGTAACACTCAATAAATGTAAATAAATCAAAACACGGTGGTGAAAGTGTGATTTTGACACTTTCAAATTCTGTACTTGGGTGCATGTTACTTTTGTGCGACCCAGGAGATGTAGCTCATGTTTGTATTCTCAGCCCCTTCCTGTTGTACCTCTCTGGCTGTTGTTTTAGGTTCCTGGGTTGTGGTTGTGTGTTCACAAACAATGTGAGGGAGCTTTCAAAATAGACACTGCACACCTCACGCTTTATACATGTACAGGGTCATTCAACATGAGTAAATCTGTCATTTAAAAAGATTAAAAAATAAAGCAAACCAATAGTCATAGAGTCTATACACTCTACACTATATGTGCACTCAAAAAACAGTGCGTTAACATAATATCTATCCAATATATTCATGTACAATTCTCAAAATAAAAATTAATACAAATCCAGTGAGTTTACCTGTTCAATAAGGATGTGTTGTGTTGACTTTATTGTTAACATATTACACCCACTATAAACATGAGTCTAGAGCAGTGATTCCCAACAAGGGGTTCGTGTACCCCAGGGGTACTTATGCAGTTGTCAGGGTATGTGGACAAATTGTAAAGTAGGTCAATTCATTTGGAAAAATCAGAAAATACAATTTCATTAAAAATATATTATTCCCACATATTGAGTCAGCTGTAAAACGTCGTGAAAACTAGTTAGCAAGTGAGCAGAGAAGTCTAAACAGCTGGCTAAAGGTTATGGATAAATGTTTGAAATAGTTTGCTAAAGGTTATGGATAAAGGTTGAAATAGCTAGCTAGTGTTAATGGATAATTTTTAAACAGCTAAAAATAATAAACAGTAGAAAATAGTTAGCTAAAAGTAAATTGGTTAAAATAGATAGCAACCGTCATTTATAAACAGCTGAAATAGTTAAAATAGCTAAAAGTGGCAGATAAAGGTAAGGTGAAACAGTTAGGTAACAGTAATATATACTGTAAATGGTTGAAATTGTTAGCAGAGAGTTATGGATAAATGATTAAAATAGCTAGTGGATAAAGGTTCAAATGAAATAGATAGCTAAATGTGATGGATAAATTGTTAAAACTGTTAGATTATTAATAGTGTCGCATAACATCCCGTTTAAAATGAATTCAAATGAACACATTTGGAACATGGCGTGTCGATGAAGGGGTACTGACAGGGCTGCATTACAAATGTGGTTGCAACAATAAGCACGCATTCCTTTTTAAATTGTAAAAAGGTTTCTCCTTGTTCTCTCCTTGACACAAGCATCAACTTAGCTGGGATTTTATATTTACCTTATATGTTTTTTTCTTAATGATAGGAAGGATACTAACGATGGCCAGGATGGTACAGAGGATGCAGCAGGTCGCCCTGGCAGGCCCAACCCAGCATCGGTCCTGAGACGGCTGAGCCCGATAGGTCAGAAACAGCTGTACCCAGAAGTAGGCCAGGCCAATGAAGAAAGCCAGGAACGCTCCCAAAAGGTGAATTCTCATTAAGACTGATTGCTAAGTGACGAGTGCAGAGGGAGATTAGTGGGTGATTATTATGGATTAGAAAAAGAAAAAGAGCAATTCTTTAAGTTCTTTATTATTTTATTATGATTGATTTATCTTTGTAAGCTGTTACCTGGAAGTTGCCAATGAGAGAGATTCCTACAGAGGAGATGAATCCCAAAACAATGCTGGCTATGTTGGCCCTTCCATGGTTACCAAAATCCCTAACCTGCTGGAAACGGATCACCACAATCCACAGGGCTGAGAGACACAGACAGAGAGAGAAGAGGGAAGAAGTGAAGATGGTCGAGAAGTTACTTAAAAAGTCACCTTAATAGTGTACTAAACCTGGTGGGATACTAAGAAATCAATTCTGAACATGTCAATCTGCAAACACCAACATCCAACTTATCAGAGGACAGAAACTGAAATTTGAGGACTGCTGCATATACAATCTTCTGTAAAAGTAATTCCTCAATCTGTCCATAGTATAAGAGAATGAAAACAAACCAAAGATAAAAATACAAGCACATATCCAATACTTTAAAAGGGACTGCTACTAGCAAGAATAGCAAAAATATATCTGTCATCACCTAAAGCAGAGCAGATGTTGCAGATCTGGCTGAAGAGACAGCTCTGAGGGTTGTAGGTGCCGCACTGACTAACAGGAAAACGAGAAAATAGGATCGTTATCATTCAACATGAACTCGTTAACATAATGAATTGGCTTTACATTTTTGCTGTATCTGTTAAGGAAAGCTAAACTGGGATTTCACTTTAACTTTGACTTTATTTATTCCTCATCATCTCTCAGGACAGAGAGGAATCATGCCAACCTGATGTAAGGGACTCCTTCTGTGAGGTTGACTGATCCATTTGTTACGCCTATGGCAAACCTAATGAAGAAGGAAGAAAACAACCGTATTGTGACTGAATTCACGAGAAGTAAGACGGTTTTCTTTTCCTCTGACCTGGCATTGTAGCTCAGCTTGCACCCTAAACAACCCTTTGTCTATAATAATACATGGAAACTGTATGATTAATTATCAGAACAGACTTTTAAGCAGAGGAACACCTGTTGGCTCTTCTTTAAAACAACCACCTCCATATGTATTAGACTAAGGAGCATGAGGTTTTTTACATAATATGATGTAAATGGCATCTCTTTGTATGTTTTGTACAACTGTATTATGGGTTTTTTGTTAGTGGATAGCTCTATGAATTCACTTTCATTGTAAACTGTAATATGCTACTCACAGTGAATTTAAATAAATAAAAATAGTAATGCTTTAGATTATAGCCACCAAATTACAGTAGAATTGTTAAGTATATACAGAGTATCAATAAAATACTAATACTCATACAGAGACAAATATGAAGTACAAGGGAGGAAGACCAGAGGTTAAATAAATAATAAATAAATACACTGTCCGTAGGTGTGACTGTGGGTGTGAATGTCTGTCTCTATGTGTCAGCCCTGTGATTGACTGGCGACCAGTCCTGGGTGTACCCTGCCTCTCGCCCAATGTCAGCTGGGATTGGCTCCAGCACCCCGCGACCCTCTAAGAGGATAAGCGGTATAGAAAATGGATGGATGGATGGATAAAACCTTACACTGTAAGGTTTTTTTAGTACCTACTCACCAGTACAGTAATATTGTTACTGGACAACAAGACAAGAAAATGGGGGAAACAAGGTGATAGTGTCAATATTGCAATAGAATGTACTTACAGTGTAGTATAGTAGTATAATATATAGTTACAAAACAAATACTACAGGGAACTACATTGTAAAAAGTTTTTAAATAAGTCAGTATATATATTACATTATATTTTACATCAAAGTTGTTTTTTTTAACACACAGTCTGGCTCCTTTTCACAACATAACTATTGTAAAAGGACATAAATAAGCTAATTCTGTTGGTCCCTTGTCTGTATAAATGTAATTAATTAATATATACTGGGGAATCAATAAAATTTTTTACAGTGTAACTTATTGCTTGGTCCCTCGTAAATGCAAATGTTTCCCTTATTCCCTGTACTTACTACTGACCCACTGGTAGGTAAGTACTTTAACCTGTGTACAAAACGTTTACACTGTAACTTGTGGGCTGTAGTCTAAAGCATAACCATATAAATAAATAATTAGTAACAAATTGTTAGCAGTTTTTACTCCCTTGTCTTTTTACCAGTGCTCTGGCAGGTGGTGGCTCCTGGTCGCAGATGGTGCAGGTGTGCAGGAGCCATTCATTGCAGCTTTTGGTGGCACTTTTGGGTTTATTTGTATTTAACACAGCCTTATAATGGTACTGAGCCATAATGAATGTCTGACCTTTACTGAAGTAGTAAATGCTGCTCTGTTTGTTGTGGACATATTCCCATTTGCTATGCTAAGTTGAACTCACAACAGAAGACTTCTCAATAAAGATCAGTTCTGAGAAATTAGATACAATTATAAAATAACAAAACTCTATGAAAACAGCAAGAATGTGTTAGTGAAGGAGGAAGCTAAATACTCACACAGTCCAAATGCCCACAGTGCCAAAGACAGCCAGGCAGACAGGGAGCAATGCCCACAGCCACATGTTGCAGAACAGCTGCTGCTATGGAGGGAAACATACACCACCGCCACCTCTCCCTTACAAGGTGAGTCAAAACACACAGAGGGAAGAGAATTTCAACCCCAAACTTAAAGCGTAAAAATAAAAAATAAAAATGATTAACTTAACAGTGTGAGAGAAGACATTTGTACTCACTCTGTGCTGAGCAATGGCTGGTTGCAGGTTGAAACGCAGCTCTCTATTACGACTTCATTCAAAGTAGCTCATTCCATCTTTACCATTACCATAATAACACTAGCAGATGAGGTGAGCTGGGACTCTACCGCATTTTGTCCTGATGTTTCATGCATGCAGTGATAAGTGAACTTTGTGTCAGCAGTATATCATAAATATGATTACAGTGGTTATGCATGTGGTGTTTAAGGTGTGTGGCTGCTGTGGGAGGAAGGGTATAGATTGAGTGGGGGTGGGGTAAAGAAAAAATATTAACACGTTTGAAAAAGTTGAGATTCTACACAACCCAAAAAAAAAAAAAAAAGGCTCACTTCATTCCCTGCACTGGGAATTATCAAGCGGTGCGCTACACTGTAAGATACGGTAACTGGACTGTTTTTATTTAAAGGGCTGGGCTGGACTTTGAGCCGGTGTTTTTTCAGATTTACAACCTCTTGTGCAAGTTCCTCCCGATTCTCACAGTGCGTTTCTTCTCCTCTACAGTTTACCTTTACCTTTCCGTTAACTAAAAACAAACCCCAAAGCCTGATCCCTCTAAACAGGATCCTGAATTTCCTAACGGTTTAAACTGTAATGAGTGAAACGCAGTCTCAGCCACCATATTCAGGTCTTGGTGTCTAGGCGTGATTGCAGGATTATTCATAACTTTTAAGTAATAAAGTGGTGGATTAATAATTCACTTAAGTATTTCATTAGCATGTTTATAATGACAAAGCAGGTTGTAAAAACCCTTGAGGCACATATGACCTTTGGTTCCTGTCAATAAAGATGATGGAAACAGTACTTACAGAATTTATTACCACAATATTATTAATCACCATTTGTTTGAGTTTTATTTCATTAAAACATCTAACACTATAGCTGTGTCTCAGTTCAGGGGCGTGGCCTTCATAGACCGCGAGGGCCGAACCGAGCGTTGTTAAATGAGACGGTCTGGTCTAAGGAGGATTTCCTATTTGCGTCACGAAGCGCCGCTCCCGTCGCTTAGCAACCCTGACAGCTGCAGTTGAAGTTTTTAAGGCCCCTTGGTTTTTTTGACATTTGTATCTTCTCGAATCTGTAGCTATTCGAGTGAGATGAAACCCAACACTAACATTTAAAAGTGTAATCCTGCTCGGCCGCTGTTGACGGTATGTTTGGGGACGCCTTATTATCTTGCGCGCAATGAATCTTGGGATAGATTGGGCTGCAAAGGATCCAGCCGTTGGATCCTCCAAATTCTACTCCATTCTTATTAAAATGCAGCAGGCAGAAATGAAAACACTATGACAGAGACATAATTCATTCAGTGATTGCTCTTTATTGAGGTACTATGCAGCGTTCACCATGGCCACACACGAACACTGATGAAGTCTCGTTCTCTTGGCTTGTGTGCAAGTCACTGTAGCCGTGTGTGCGTCAGAGCTCAAGCTCAATCTTGACATCCATCTTAGCCTTGTAAGGCTCCAGCAGGGGGCGTACTTCTTCAGACAAGAACCTGGCCACCTGCACGAGAGGGCACGGCAGAAGGAAAGAAAAGAAAGAATAGAATATATTAAACACCATTAGTTATATTGCTGTGTGCAGATACTCAAATCTAAATAAGGCTGAAAGCTCTTGCGATGGCAGAGAAGGGCTGTTCATGTTGTACCTGCTGGGGAGCACGACCGATGAAGGTCTTGGGGTCCAGTATGGCGTTCAGCTGCCCCAGAATGGGGGCGAAGTAGGGGTCTCGCTGGACTCTGGCCAGCAGATCGTTATCACCACCCTCCTGTTTGACCACAGCTGCTGCCTCCTGGGACAGAACGCGGATCTTCTCGTGGCAGTCCTGCAGGAGTAGAAAGATGCTATTTCAAGCGCAAAAGCTGATTGCACAACGTCAGGACACAGTGAGCTTTTTCTTACGCTACAAACGTATAACCAACACATATACCTGTCTGTTGCCTCCAGCCTTCACCATGGCCATTATGATGTTCTCTGTGGCCATGAAAGGCAGCTCATGGCGGATGTGTCTCTCAATGACTTTGGGGTAGACCACCAGGCCTTCTGTGATGTTCTGCAGAGTGCTGAGGATGATGTCAGCAGTCAGGAAGGACTCAGGCAGGGAGATCCTCCTGCACACGAGCAAGGAGTGGGGTGGGGATGAGTAAATATGTAGAGGAGGAAGAAGAAAGAAGCTTCTGCATGATTCAGAGCCCGGATACCTTTACTACGATACTATTCCACTGATGTAGTATCATGGCAAAATCAACATGCAGTGCATATGTGTGTCTGGGGCAGCTGACCTGTTGGCGCTGTCGTCCAGCGTCCTCTCCAGCCACTGGACCGAGGCCGTCTGCAGGGGGTCGGCCATCAGCGCCACCAGATGTCGGGCCAAGCTACAGCAGCGCTCTGCACGCATGGGGTTCCTCTTGTAGGGCATGGCGCTGGAACCTGGGGGAGGAACACAACTTCACGCGGGCATACGGTTCGTGCAGTTATCTGCAATACAGGATAATATGTCTGGGAGTTTCGACGTGTGTGTTTCCAGCTGCGTGAGGCAAGTGAATTTACCAATCTGCTCTTTCTCAAAAGGCTCCTCGATCTCCTTCAGGTTGGCGAGCAGGCGGATGTCTGTACAGATCTACAACAGGCAGACAAATCAAAGATGAGCTTCAACAAGTTAATACAAAGATCTAATGCCAATTTCAAATGCCAAACTCTACTTCTAAATTTTAAGTCAGATAAAGAGCAGTGCAGATTTCCATTACACACCACTAGATGGCAACATTTCTCCAGGCGTCTCCAGCTTACCTTGTGAACAGTAGCTCCCAAACTGGCCAGGCTGGACAGACAGTCTACGTCCACCTTACGACTGTATGTCTGTCCTGTCACCAGGTAGGCTCTGTGTAGCATGGAAACAACAACATCGGGGCTACTAACAAAGCAAGTCTCCCTAACCTGTTAAATGACAAACCCTCATTTTGGTTGTGGCATTTAACAGTTTACACAATAACTTCGCTACTGCATTTCTTCTCCATTTCTGCCTGTATTGTGATATTAATAATTACATTTCTTCCATTATACTTAACAGATATGATTCTACTGAATATTATCATTTTAGTACACAGCTTACTTTTTGAAGCCAGCCATCTCTGTCACCATTCTGTCAAGCTCTTCCACCTTGTGAAGGAAAACGATTAAACATGAGAATTGTCACTTTTAAATCCATCATAATACAAGGTTTCTGAACTTAAAAACCATCATCTCCTTTTTGACGATCTATACCTTGTCATGGTCGCCCTGAAACAGCTGCAAGAAGCTGGCCTGGGTGCCAGTGGTCCCCTTGACCCCCCGGAAACGCAGGTCATCGCGGGCTCGCTGCAGGTTCCGCATGTCCATGGCCAAGTCCTGCAGCCACAGACATGCTCGCTTTCCCACGGTGGTCAACTGGGCGGGCCTGTAGGGCAGAGCAGGAAGAGAGGGAAAACGTGTAAACACTGCACGCTCTTCATCAGAAAAACCCGGCAAAGACGGAGCCCCAGGCAAACAGATAAAGATACTTCTGATGAGACGACCCTCGGTTGCCCTCTTTCCACCAAATGAGCTCTGGTTCTTGAACCGGTTCCGGTCATAGACACCGTTCAGGATTCTTGGAACCTTGGTGCTGTCTAACAAACCAGCCCACGTTTCCACCAGTTTCGAGCAGAACCATTGTAATCAAGGATGCGTCATCAACAGAGGGCGTTGCACAATGCACAACAGAAGTAAACAGTAGCAAGATGATTACTTGCGAGTTTTTGTTCTATTATTACAGATATTTGTTTTTATACAAAAAAAAAAGCATGGCCCAACTATTAATGATAAGAAGACGTAGAAGACTTAACGGAACGGAACCCGTTCCATGTTGGTGGAAAAGGGGTAAGCGAGGCGCAGCTGTGTTCAGACTCACTGGTAGTGTGTGAAGCCAAGCGTGGGGAGGTCAGCGTATTTCTCTGCAAAGTTTGCTAGTCTGTCAATGACTCTGGCCAGCTGTGGAAAGAAGAACAAAGAGTTTTAGCACTGAATTATTGCATAATACACTGTTATTACTCACGCCCATGCAACCCTCATGTTAAAAAGGTTATTTCTGGTTTGTATTCTATGTGCTGTGTGACAAAAAAAATGTACTGCTAGGATTATTTCTACATTGTTGACTTGTTACTGAACAGCTGAGGCCTGCAAAGAAAAAAGCACCACTGTGCCCCTATTTCCACCGATTTCGTAGATGCACAACTGGAGAGTGTGCATGTTTTCTGGCAAACAGCTGAGCCTCACCTTAGGCAACAGAACGTCAAATCCATCACGCAGCATTATCAGATCCTGAGGAAGAAAAACAGAACAACTTGGAGAACATGAAAACCTTTAAAGAAGAGCTTTGTACTTGAGAAACTACACCCATGATGCCAACGCAGTATCATATTTTCTAGATGGGAACTGTTTTTTTCAAGGGCACACATACAGGACAAAAAGAAGATTATTGATCATGTAATCAAATGAATAATGCAAGCTATAGTAGCGTATATCATGTCAATCATAATTACAGTATTGTCTCCCACGTAGCAGGAGGTGGCACCAAGGTGGATGATGGGAGCAGCAGCGGGGCAGCAGTGAGCGAAGGTGTGGACGTGAGCCATGACGTCGTGTCTGAGCTTACGCTCCTCCTCGGCCGCCATGGCGAAGTCAATGTCCTTTTCGTGGCTCTCCATCTCCAGGATCTGGGCGTCCGTGATGGGCAGACCCAAAGCCTGAGGACGATGGAGACGGAGAGAGCAGAGGGAAAGAGAGACATGGTGTAAGGTTATAATTTAGTATGTTGGCAAAGCATTTTGAATACATGTTGTAAAGGTTACAACACCGGAAATGTTCCATATTATTACATATGTCTATTAGATCATCACATTGTACTTTAGGGACCATGTTTACTGTGATATCAATTTTATTCTTACAAATATTTTTTGCTAACTTTGCTGCTCAGCTAACACTAACTGTGTTTATGGAAAATGATATTAGGCAATAGGCAATTTAAAAAACAAGGTATTTCCAGGTTAATATAATGTATGAAATCATGAATATAAATACATTTCTGGAAATTACTTAATGATGGGTTTTCTGTTAAGAGTACAGCTTAGTCGATAATTCTTCTGTCAACAAATCGATTATCAGTGGATAATCAATTCAGTCATTTTTCAAACAATAATGTGGAAAAATGCTAAATATTCTCTAGTTTCAGCTTCTCAAACATGAGGATTTGCTGCTTTTCTTTATCATATATCATAGTGAAGTGAATATATTTGGGTTTTAGACTTTTGGTAGAATAAAAGACATTTGATGACGTAACCTTGGGCTCTGGGAAATTGTGGAAATACCATTATTTTGACATTACAAAGACTAAATGATTAATCAAAAAAATAACCAGGAGATTAATTGATAGTGGAAAAAAAAAAATGTTGGCAGCAGCCCTAGTTAAGAGGCAGGTAATCTGGGCAAAAGTGACATGAGTGTTTGCTGCTAGTAATGAACGGTAAATGTTTTTAGAGAATCACTTTAATATGTTTGAATAGGAGACAGAGAGCCTGATGATGACGACATCAGTTATCCTTCTGTCTTTTCTACAGTCTTGACAGGCATGTGCTCTCCTCGTGAGAAGGCGCTCAATATCCTGATTAGATTAGAGGTTTTTTCTGTTGGGATGGAGCAGTCATGAGATGGGACTACAGAACGGGCTGATTGAGAAATTGAAGTCACTCTCTCCCTCTATGTTACAACACAGTCCAAGGCCCAACGACGTGAAATCCTGCCGTGTCAAAGGTCAGACCGTGTGCAAGCCGATTCCAAATAAATAGTGACCCAGTACAAGAAATGTTTAAAAACTGTTTTGAGGGGAAAATAGCATCAAGGCTACAGAAGTTAGGCTGGGCTATGCTTATAGGCCGGTAAAACGCAGTCTCTCAGGGGGCGGTCTCCTGTTACTGTGACATTTTCTGCATGCTATTTTCACACACAAACCACACAGTGGCAGCCACAGGCCTGAGTAACTCTGCACAGGCAAACTGTAGCAAAGCTAAGCCCCTGACCAACATCTCAAAATACAGGAAAAGTTAAAAAAGACGGACTCTGATCAGTCCTGATTAGTGTGTGCGTGTGTGTGTGTGTGTGTGTGTCTGTGTAACAGGTCATGTGAGGTGATGCATGTGAGAGAGGGTCTATCAACAGTTAACCTCCCCTCCTGCCCTCTTCAATATGACAAATGCAGATATCACACAGAGGAATTATAAGAATTGCAGACTTAGCATTTGAGAGTCATGCAGAGTCATGTTAATAGATATTTTGAAATCAGTAACTGTAAACTTCTGCTTGGTTTAACATACCTTGTGTTTTGATAAATCTTGACCGGTGAGTTAAACATGGGCTGGGGGGGGGGGGGGGCTTTTGGGGAAATCATACACAACGCATGAAGAATATTTCCATTTGATGGAGTGGTGCGGCAGTAGAAAGCATGGAGTCACAGTATAAACATCATAGAGCTTATATATATTTATATAAGCTGATACAGAATATATGTGTCATACTGTCAGACAGTGAGGGATGAGATCAGTTGAAGCTACTTAAGGGGGGAACAAAGGGGGGAAAGCCAGAAAAAGGTCAAGGTTTGTTGCACTGATGCTGTTTTGACCAACGCGTTCTATCTCAGGTCATCATAGTAAAGGACACAGACACAGTATTTGGTGTGGGACAGGGGACTGAGGGGAAAAGCAACCATCTAAAATGCAGGACAATATAACCTTTGTGCTTTTATCAGCCTCCATTTTTATGAACAGTTAGGAAACAAGTACTATCTGGGATCCTAGAAGATAAATACACTTGTCTGCAGCTGTATATAACTAATCCTTTCATTGTAAAAGTTCAAATGTATGGATAAAAAGGAAAATGTTATTGCATTTATGAATTAGGTTAATTCATTCAATTGGTTTCTGTGTAAATCCAAAGGCTGTTAAAATTAAAAAAGACTTTAATTATGTTTAAGTCCCCCTAGCCTAGAACTCTTTATAATTTATGATATGCGTTTTTTCTGCTTATAGTATGGTACAAGGAGTGGACATACCTCTGCTTAGCTCAGGACCCGACAGCCATGCAGAGAGCACTTAAATGGGGTCCTCCTTAAAACTATATTTAGAGCAGGGAACTTGATAGGGCTCCTTGAAGGTCGCAAACTTGAGCTCATAAGACTTATAGAGCATGCAAAAATAAAGTGTGTACATAAAGCTATGTTTGCCGTTTTCCAGCCACAGTGCGTCAAACCTTCTCGGCCTTGGCCAGGTAGATCCACAGCTTCCTCCAGGTTGTGAATTTCTTCCTGTCACTGAAGTTGTAGGCCATTTCCTTGCTGGCATACCTCGACACCAGCGGGGACCGGTACTTCACGAACTCGTCGGCTGCCTCCATGTTTGTAGGACGAGGTGGTGTCCGCTAAAACACAAGGCTCTGCCCTGCACCTCCGCCTTCACCTACACAAACACTAGCTTCCCAAGCAGCCGCGCCGACGGCAGCTCGCAGCATCGCATGGACAAGGCGGCGCTGTTTTACGACGCTACACGTCGGCGTACGGCGTGAGGTCTGACGTGACACTTGTAACGGTGTACGGCACAGTGGCGCTACTTATGTCATCGCCTAATTGCTCTTAACAGCTGCGACGCAAAAGAGTTAAAACAACGCTCCGATACGTGAAAGTACGTCAACAAAACGTTGCAAAATATATGTTATTTATTATTATTAATATTATTATTATTATTATTATTATTATGCTATTGAAGTTCATACAGCTAATGTGTTTATAACCCTCGGTTATTTCCCTTGGGTCCGTGAATGTATCTCGCCATATAGCGCACATAATTAACCTGTAATAGAGCCAAGGGTGAGCTCAGACATTCAGGATGATTTATATCATTTTTCTGCCCACCATCACATGGTCGTGATGCATCCTTGAAAAATGATTCACTCTAAGATGACAATGCTTTGAATTCAATGCAAGATAGATAACATCTCACAGTCATCTCCTATTTATAGGAGCTTTTTTATGTATTATGTAAGCTGTGGCTGTATGTCTTATATCATATCAATATTTAAATGTATTCATGCAGTATACATCCCCCTCCTGCCTCACAATATTTCTGTGTCTGCAGGCATCATATAAATAGTTGTGTTTGTGCATGATGCAGCAGCTGGGGAATACATCCAGCTGTAAACAGAGAACAGAGTGCTCTCTCTCTCTCTCTCTCTCTCTCTCTCTCTCTCTCTGTCTATCTTTCTATCTGTCCTCCTGACTGCAGTCTGCATACAGTGCCACACTGCTGCTGCTGCTGCTGCTGTGTGATACGAGCAAGTGGGAGGAACAGCTTCCTCTGTTCTGCCTTAAAAAAATGACGAGACATCTTCCTGGAGCTGCTGCTGCAGGGGTGGATTTGGCTTCCAGTCTCCTGCATTGCACAATCTTTCCCCTCTGCTTGGACAGATAAATAAGACAAAAGAAGGAGCGCTGGAAGACGAGGAAAAGGGAAGAGAAGCTACGGAGGAAAGGACGGAAAAGAGCCATAGTGGGGTGACGGGGTGTGGAACATAATAGATTTAAAAAAAAAAAAAAAAAAAAAAAGAGGGGGAGAAGTTGAATGGCAGAGGAGGTATGAGGAGAGAAAGGCAGGCAGGGGGTAGACACAGGGAACAGAAGATAGAGTGAGTTACACTGCAGTAGAATGAGGGTTAGAGGGAAAGAGAGAGCCAAGAAGCATTTGAGCTGCCAGCCTTTCGCACGCCACTCAGGATCCGTCGCTTTCTGAAGAGGCAAGAAGAGGAATCCACGGTGGAGGCGAGAAGGAGAAGGAGGAGGGGGGCAGAGGAGGAGGAAGCCAGAGGTTCTACACACAAGATGGCTGCTGTGTCCTCTGCCTCTGACACTGGTAAGTGGGTTTTCATCCTTTTGCTGCACACCTCGCCGACGGTTCCCCCTGTCATCATCATTCAGTCACAGCATCCGGGGTAAACTCTCAGAGCCATTTCATGTTTGGACCAAACATCCATAATACTGAGAAACTGTTGCTTGAGTCTACTTCCTGTGATTAGCAGCTCACATGGAAAGTGTCAGCAGCAGGAAGTAACAGGAGTAAATCAATAAACTTCCCTCCTCTCCCACTTGTCATCCACACAGAGCAGGCGTCATTCCTCTTGCCATCCTCTGAATATTCATATTCTTCTGTGATGCAGATTATCAAAACTTTCATCCTCAGCTTTTAACTCAAAGTAAATCATATTCTGTCCACATGCCCATTCTCTGTGGAAGGAGTCCAAGGTCCCTCCTCTCTGACCCAGTTTTTCCAAAGGCTAAGAACAGAGGAAAACAAAGAGGAGGCATGCTGGGAGGGGGGTCAGGGGGAGAGATAAGAAGGACACACAGGGGAAGTAAGGAGTGAGGACAGAAATGAAGGAGGGAGAGTGCATGACTAGGAGAGGGATAGACAGAACAGAACAAAGGATGAAGATAATTTTCTCTGCTGTGCTTCAGGTAGCAGTCAGAAAATAAAATCAACAAACCCATCCTTGTGGGGAACCTCCAGTCTAATCTTTCTGTGCTTCAACAGGGGACCCCAGGGGCCGACACCCCCCGGAGCGCAGACTGCTGCTCCTGGGGGGGCCACAGTCTGGTAAGACCTCCACCGCCAACACCATCCTGGGGGATGAGGTCTTCGACAGTGGGACAGAGACTACTCACAGCAACGTGGGCCAGACAGAGATCTACGGCCGACGGGTCACTGTGGTCGACACCCCGCCATGGGCCATCCCCAGTGACCCGGAGGACAACGCCGAAGCTGACAATGACGACAACGCCGGAGCAGAGTCGGACAGCCCGCCGCAGGCCCCGCCGAGCCTGGACAGCGAGGGGCCGTGCATGGGGGCCATTCTCTGCCCTCCTGGACCCCACGCCATCCTGCTGGTGGTGTCGGTTACCCAGCCGTTCACTGACACCCAGAGGAGGGCCGCAGAGGAGCAGCTGGGGGCCCTGGGCGGAGGGACCTGGAGGTACTCCATGGTGGTCTTTACTGGGGTGGACAAGCTGCCCAAAGGTGTCTTCATTGAGGAGCACATAGCGAACACTGGAGAGCCCCTGCAGTGGCTGGTGGAGAGATGTGGAAGCAGGTACAGTGATTGTTTTCTCCCTTTCCCTTTTTCTCCCTCTCTTTTTGATTTCACAAAAGTCTGCTCTATGTCTGTGTCAAGTCTGTTAGTACTGTGTAAGCAAAACAATCACAAATAATTACTGAATCTTGTGGTTGGAACAACAGTGCAGCAGCATTTCAATAGACAGCTTAAAGGGGAACTCCACAGTTTTTACACATCAAAGTGTGTTTACATGTTTTGTTAACTAATGTGAAAAAGTCATAGAGTCTTTTGTGGCTCCAGAGGGAGATGCGCAAAGTCTGATAAATTGCTTTAAGTCATGTCACTTGAGTCAGCGTCGGTTAGAGCTGAAGACTACAAGTATGAAAATGAAAACAATTTGGAGTTAGAAAGAAGTAAGCTTAGCAGAAATCTGTAGCCTGCTCCTCATTTCTGCTTGAGGCTACATTAGCTTCTACCAGCATAACACACCTGAATCTCCAACTGAACTGTTGGCAGTCAAGTTGCATTGTGGGTAATGTAGGTGCCGGGTTTTGACAAGGATGAAGAATTCAATTCAATTCAATTCAGTTTTATTTATATAGCGCCATATCATAACAAAGTTATCTCAGGGCACTTTTTCGAGTAGAGCAAGTCTAGACCGACTCTTTATATTTACAGAGACCCAACAGTTCCCACCATGAGCCAGCACTATGCGACAGTGGCAAGGAAAAACTCCCTTTTAACAGGTAGAAAGCTTGAGCAGAACCAGGCTCAAGGTGGGCGGTCATCTGCCTCGACCGGCAGATGACTGCCATGAATGCATGGACATTCCATGAATGCATGGAATGATCTTTTAAATCATCAAATCTTGTTTGAATTGATTAAAGGGGGTACTCCAGCGATTTAGTATTGCGTTTCTATAAAGTTAGCGGACTCACGAGAGACAGATTCAAAAAAGAATGATGAAAATCGAAGCGACATTATATAACTGTTTTCAATGGCTAAGCGGGACTCCTGATGATGAGTAAAGTGAACTTTATGTGTAAAATTGGTGGTGTGCCCCTTTAAGAAGGTCTTTTTTTCTACCTGCAGGTATCACGCCTTTGATAACACTCGGAAAGACACGGAAGACAACACACAGGTACCCGAGCTGATGGAAAAGGTGGAGGAAATGATCACTGACAACCAAGGTTTGTTCTTCACAATTGTAATATTACTGCGTTTCTTGTTCTGTAAAATAATATCACCACCTCTGCAATTTCCATATTATGATCTGTATTAATTATTAATGAAAACACCAATTGTGTTATAGAACTGATTGGAAACAATTAATAATTTATTGTTGCTCTCATGCAGGCTGGTACTTTGAGGTGAATGAGTTGATTTTACTGGAGGAAGAGCAGGCCAGGAGAGCTCTGGAGGAAGAGAGGATGAGGATGGAGGAGCACGCCAGACAGAGGGAGCAGATGATCGGAGGACCTCCCAGAGGTATGAGGGAGCTCTGTGTATGTGTGTGTCAGTGTGTGTAGGTGATTGAGTCATGTGGTCGTAATGCTGTTCATTGGTGTTCTGGGAAACAGCTTACTCATTAGTAGTCAACCAATGTTACTTTTATTCCTAATGGTTTCCCATTCTCTCACACTGTTTCTCTCACCATCTCTCTCTCCATATCTCATTCTTTCTCTCTCTGCCTTTCTGGGTTTACAGAGTTGAGACTGCTCTTGTTGGGCTGGAAGGGCGTTGGAAAGAGCTCGGTGGGGAACTCCATCCTGGGCCGTCGGTACTTTGAGTCGGGCCAGGAGACGGAGCTGTGTCTTCGGAGGCAGGCACTCGTATCCGGCCGTCGGATCACTATCGTCGACACCCCGGGCTGGGATTGGTTCTCGGTGAGGCGAACCCCGAAGCGCATCCGCCAGGAGTCCCAGCGCGGAGCTGCCCTCCTGCGACCTGGACCCCACACCCTGCTGCTGGTCCTCCCCGTCGTCTCGTCCCTCACCGCCAGGAAGAGGCGAACACTCCTGGCTCACATAGAGACTCTGTTTGGTGACACTGCGTGCCTCCACACCATGGTGCTGTTCAGCTGTGGTGATTGGTTGGGCCGCACACCCATCGAGGAGCACATTCTCAGAGGTGGACGAGAGCTGCAAAGACTACTCGAATTCTGTGGGAATTATTACCACGTCCTGGACAGTAAGACTCCTGGCAAGGACAGGAGTGTGTCAGTCCTCCTGGATAAGATAGAGGAGATGATCAGAGAGAACGGTGACAAGGCTTTCCTCCCCATACAGACCGAGTGGTGTAAGTCACACAATTTTATTTTCATACATATTTTCCAATATATTTTGTCTTGTGTTGAAGTTGAAACACACACACATCTGATCGTACATATAGGCCCAAAGTTTGTGTGTCTAATCATTTACGTTTCATACTATACATCTGTCTAATATAACTGTGTTGCATTTGACAGTGAGCGAGGAAAGCTCTTACTCTTCTGACAACACCGAGCCTGAGGATGACTGTCGAGGATGCCAGCTACAGTGACCCGATCGCACTAAAAGGAAAGTGGTCCGGCTTTTTATCCTCATTCTGAGTCTTCATTAGGCCCAAACATCACTTTGTGTAACTTGAACCTCATCTAGATATCCCACTCCGACTCTGGAGAGTTTTCGGGAAAACAAATGCTTTGGAACAGGAGTCTCGTCACGAGCAGCTCTTTGTTAGGACTGTAAAGACCGAACTCACTGATGGCTGAGCAAAGCTCGACCCGGACTGAAAGCGCAAACTCTCCCTCGAACCCAAAAAGAGGAGAAATATTCTGCTTCTGCTTCAAGGGACCAGAGTTCAATCCCTGTCCATGAGCATGTACACAGATATCAACTGCTGCTAAAGAGACCCTGTTTCCACACTGCACAGTAAAGAATTACTCGTCATTGTAACTATGTTCAGACTGCACTGATAAACTTGAGTTGAAAGTTGAAGGCTTAAAATCAAAACCAAAAGGGATATGCTTAAAAAGACAATATTATCATGACCAGTCAGATTCAGCGGTAGGACTCATGTCTGCAGTAAATTTGTCACTCTAGGTTATTGGAAGACTAAGAGGAGTATCTCTATGTATGACTTGTACCATGACTTTTACGTACGTGCCATTTCTGTCATTCAGTTCGAATTAGTTTGAATCGAAAAGGGTTCAAAAGAAATGGTTTGAGTGAAAGCCACCAAGTGAATACCAATCCAAAACATAGCCAGTGAGTCAAAAGATAATAATGTGTACTGGAATGCACACACTAATGTAAGAAAAAGTGAGGGGAGTGTTGAGTTCACATCTGGTAACTTTCTGACCCTTTCACTTGAGTGATGTTAAAATTCTCTTCAGTAACATTTGGCGAGTTTCTGCTCAGGGAGACAGGATTGAAATGCTTCCCCCAGGGCACAATCTGGTACATTTACAGAAACGCTGATTAATGCTGGTTGCTAAACTGCAGACGTAAGTCACATATTAATTCAAATTGGAGTCTTTTTTTCTGAGTGTTTGCTTTAGTTTGCTGGAAGTAAAAGAGAGTCAGTGTTTGCCCTTTGGTTGGAATTGTTTCCTTTGGTTCTCTTGTGCTGAAAAAGATTAATTGAATCCATGTAAAGCAGGAAATATAGTCATTCTCGGCCCACCTCTGCTGTAGCATTCATGCATTCGAGGAGCACTAAAAAACTGTTAGGAAAGGCTGAAACTGTGTGCAGTCTCAGATCCCTGCGGAGCAGCTTGGGCTGGCTCCGCTTCGCTGTTTCTGGTCATGCATCCAGTGCATTTATCGACAAGGTAGATTCAGCTACGTGCCTCAGCATCAAAGCGTGAGAGTGGGAGTACAGCCCTGCGGCAGGGCAGTATCCTATAGGCTACATCGAGCTTTCGCATGCTACAGAAACAACATAACCTCATGAACCATTCGAGCTCACATAGGGCTTTTACTACCTTTTTCTACATCATCCAGACATCTGTTCCTGACATCGATAGTGATGTTTCGAAAAAATAAAATATATATATTCAGCTCTCAGAGGCATGTTAAGACACCGCATGCAGATAAACGAGTGCCTATAGAGTTTGAAGGCAACCTCACTTCTGATCCCTCTGACTCTTGCTTGTGCAGGTCTATGGGAACGTCTGGTATGACATCACATCCTTCTACCTTTACAACTGCAAAAAAAAGAAAAAGAAAAAAGAGAATTAACACTCTGAAAGGTACAAATAAAAGCATATATTATATGTGACCGATACCACTGCCATGCTGAAAAATTTTATTTTATACAAACCCTGACACTGCTTCCCGTATGCTTTACTGACTCTGTGCTTCATCTAGTGATGTAGGCTACCGCAGCACTTAGTGTGACAAGCATGACTTTACAATTTGATATGAGGATGTTTCAAACATACATTTGGAGTCTTGGAGTCCCACTTCACCTGTGAATATATTGTGTAAGCCGTGTATATTTACAGTGTAAAACATGTTACATTGTGCGCTTTTAGCAAAGCATTTTGCACTGTGTAAGTTCTACCACTTTACTGTAGCCAAAGTGACGTTACTTCCTGTGTGGTCCTTCCTAAATGGTGATTGCGTCATCAGTACTTTGCTCATCCTCAGACAATAAAAGATATGGATATATTGTTGTGTATTTTTGGCTTTCATCTTATTATTGAACTTTTTTTTTTTCAATCTGCCGTCTACTTTGTTCTCATCGATGGACTGCAGTACCATCCTAGAAGAAAAAGTCATTATTATTCTGACATGCGGAGTCGATAACTCTGTGGTGGAAGTAGTAATTGTGTAGTACCGTCACTAGGTGGCGCTGTAGAAAGCAGAATTGTCTGCTACAATACCCACAGAATACTGACTGTGTGGATAATTACACTCAGAAAAATATTTTTTTAAAACAATGTGAAATAAGGGCTCTTGAGCAAGGGGTTTGGAGTGTTTAATAAAATAATAAAAAGAAGTCCAAGGCTTTTATGTGGGTGCAGACAAGAAAGCCTTTATTTTGTTAAGGCTTAGGCAGTACAAAGGACAAGGTAAAATAAAAGCTTTTTAACAAATTAAGTTTACCTTGCCAGAAACTATTGTTAGTACATACAGTAGGTGCACTATACCGTATTTTGTTGGGTTTTATTGATCTTGGCTACCTCATCTAGTCAGATAACCATTTATACTGCATGTCACTGGCTTAGTCACTATGTCTAAGCAAACTCTAAATGAAGAAAAGAAGATGTGGCCTTTCATGAATATTGTTCATAAAGTAATAAATAATAATCCCATGATAAATGAGGGCATTTACAAAGGCAGGACCCACAGAGCTAGCCAAGTCTTTTTTTCTGTAGGAAATGTTTTTCCTATTGTAAGTAGCTCTGCACCATTTTGATTTTGGCGTGCCTCCAGATATAGACCGTCCCTAAGCTATCTGGACGAAAGCCTGGACCAATTACGGTGTGAACACCTAGGGCCAGTTGTAAGCTGAATGCACGCATTTTTCTTGGTATTATTATTCAAGCTGTGCCTAGGTCAGCACCAGTCAGCACTCTTGTTTTTCCTCTCTGGCATGCTCTTCCATTCTCCCACAGACTATGACAAATACATGTGCACTCCGTTAAGCAAACACTATACACTTTAGCACGTGTCTTCATTTAGTGATCAGCAGAGGGACACAACACACTAAAACAAGACTTTTTTAATCTGAAACTGGTTTCCCTTTTCTTTAGAAATGTCATTTAACTTCACAAAGTCATGTGAAGTTGATTTAATACTCATGTGTCTGCAGCACGCTGTTGGTCAGGCGGACTCCATTATCCTCTTCCTAGTTTGTATGAAAGAGGCGCCACAGGTTCATTGTATGTAATGCATTATCAGACAAGGGAACGAAGACTGTGTTTGGGACTAGGTTAGACTCTAAACAGACTGACAACAGTCTCAAACAGGTCATACTTCTGCTTTACTGATGTGAACTTGACATTTACAGTACAGGTTAACTACAAATCACCTGCACTGCAGTGTAGCTTTTCACTTGGTTTAAACCTGTGGTTTGGTCTTCCAGGCCAGCCACACTATACACTGGCACTTATAATCTTACATGCCTACTCACACTGTATATACCCTCTCCAGCAGTTGCTCTGGTCAGACCCTATAGCCCCCACTTGCCTGCCACTATCCTCCCAATACACATTATTGATGCCTAAAGGGAATCACACCAAATGACTTCAGTTAGATTTCAGACTCTTTATTAAGAGATTCATAATACAGATGGTGTGGTTACACTAGAATACATACATTTTAAAAAGACATCCTACTGGCAAGTAAATGAGGTCCAGAGAGAGGAAAAAATTACAAAACATTACAAGAAACAGCACACAAGTTTATACACTGAACGGAAAATACTTGCATCCATTGAACTACTCTAAAAGTAGCAAAAGCATTCTATATTTAATACCAGTGTTAGATATTTAAAAATGTTCTAACAAACATAAGCTTTACTGGACAGTGCATCCAAGACTCGCTGTGTGGACAGAACACACTTGTGTGATTAAGAAATTAAATCTGCTGAGCACCACTTTCTCATTGTCACGTCTCATTACACACACATATCCGTCATTGTTAGGTCCAACCACTAGGGGTCAGCCACTAAGACCTTTTTTGGCCTTGGCCTGGCAGACCTCCTCCATCAGCTCTCTGAGGTACTCAATCTCCCTGGCCATGGACTCAGCTTTCTCTTTCAGCTCCATGTTCTTCCTCTCCAGCTGTGCATGCGCTTTACTAAGGGATTCCTGCTCAGCTCTCTTCTTCTGCCTGTAACGTGTGGCAGCCGTCTTATTCTGCTCCATCTTCTTCAATTTCTTGGCCTTTGGTGCCTTCAAAGGCGCCCTTTCATCTGCACCCACGAGGGACTTGACTTTGACACTGGTGGCACTGGGGGTGGGTGGACTAGCTTTATATTTGGGCTCAGGGTATGGTCTGCTTCTGGAGGACTTTGGTGGAGGGGAGGAGGATTGAACGACCTCTGGTGTGGCGGTCACAGTGGTGGTGGTGATTGCGACTTCATCTTTGGGAGCCAGCACAAAGACGATGCGGGTTGGTGAAAGGGAGAGCACGAGCCTCGGGACCTGAGGGATGATAGAAGCTACCACTGGCTTCAACTCACTCTCTGAGACATCCACTTCACTGCCCAGGTCTAGGGTGTAGGCTGGGGAGGAGGGAGAATCAACCAAGGGGGGAGACGGGGCTGGAGACGCGGGTTCAGATTTGATTTCCAGCTCTTCTTGTGGCTCTGGGACAAACAGGGGAGGGGAGGGGACATCCTGTTCATCAATGAAGGATTCAGGCTCATCCACTGTAATGATAGAAGGCTCTGAACAGACAGTGGGAGGGGCAGGAGGAGGTATACATGGAAGAGAAGCAGAGGAAAGACTCGAGAGCGCAGGAGTTGAGAGAGTGGGCATTGGGAGGGAGTCAAGCTCCATGGGGCAATCCAGGGAGGCAAGGAAGTCTTCTGGAGAGTTGGGGGACTCTTCAGTAGGACTGCAGGAGCCAATCAGAGAATCCAGGTCAAACTCGCTCAGATCCACCCTCTCGGCCATCCAGTCCAGGTCACCAAACATATCCTCTGTGGAGGCAAATGAGGCGTTTCATATTAATGAGGCTTGTTTATACCAAGATGGTGCTCAAAAAGTATAATAAGCGTTCTGATCATTAGGACTGAACATTATTTTACACCATCATTACCTTTGCTGTCATCCGAGACTGTCTGTCTCAGCTGACCAGGGTGGCCCAACCAGGGGAGGGAGAGCAGGTCAGACTCAGTCCCGGCTTTGTCCTCACGAAGGAGGACCGCCGGCGGTGAGGGAGGAGGAGAGTAGAAGGGAGGAGGAGAGGAGGAAGAAGACAGCGATGAGGAGGTGAGGGGTGACGCAGGTGAAGTGTCCCCCTCCAGTGAGGTTCCTCCTCCTTCCTGTTCTTGATCAGGGTGAAAAGACAGGAGGTCCACGGCGTCAGCCATGGGAGAGGAAGGTCCCAAGAGAAGGGCCTCCATGTCTTCCAGGCCAAACAGTGAGTTTGTCATCATCATGGTCATAGTGGCTGTTGTTGGTCACGAAAGGAGTGCGTGACGATGCTAGGAAAGTTTCGAACTCTTTTATGCTGTCGAATGCAGCAGCGGTGAGGGTTTCCACAAAGGACCTGAGGACAGGGGAAAAACATTTGTGGTGAAAATCAGAACATCAATATTGTAGAAACAAACTATAATTAATAAAGCCTATTGAAGATTTGATGATTTACACTTTAAAGTGTCAACACTACTTGTGCCGTGTGCACAAAGACATTGTGTGGATAAAAACAAATATACTATTAGGATATAAATAATGCTCTTAAAAAGCAAAATCACATTTTAGTGCAACACCCGCCCCCCACCACCACCACCACCCCGCAGTGCGCCTGCTAGACGTCACGTGTTTCCACCCAGCTACCAGTCTCGTGACTCTCGAGACAGCAGACTCCCTCACCCGCCCTCACTTGTTCTAAAGACGCCATTTTGACACAATGAGGAAACGAACCATTTTCCGACTGCCACGTCGCCACTCAAAGGCGGTCGCGATAATAACACTTAATGTTCAGCAACGTCGCCCATGACCATTTAAGCCCAATACAAAACATAACGTTTCATATTAACGTCATGTCACGTCACCTCAATAGGCACTAACGTACTTTAATATTATCCAACTAATTGTATCAGACTACACGACATTTCAGTTCATGTCAAATTAATTGTAACTGTCAAACTAATATTCACTGGAATTCAGTAAGATCTAGTTCGCGCTAACGCCAGGCTGCTGAGGCGCGCGGCCGTTGTAGGCCGGACAGCTGTCATCGACCAAATGTAAAAAAGAAAAAATGATACTTACGACATATTTGCTGAATTAGAATTAACTCAGTGCACTGGCTGGATGCACTGTTTTGTTGGCGGCTGGGTCGCGGCACACTTTTACACTGCCATTTCGGCCAACAGAGGGATGTTCAACAATGCTGTCACTTCGTTTGTTGTTCCTCGGGAAGGAAAATGGCGTGTGCTGAGGCGCGGTGCTGATATAGACCTCAACCAAGGACTGGAGGTATCCTTCCGCAGTGCCCACATTATCACTCCGCCAGTGTTTGTGTTCCGCATTCCATACATGCTGCTAGTCTGCTGTCAACCTAAAAAGTAATCAGTGGTACTAAACTAAATTAATACAAGATCATTTCACTTATGAGAGTGATTTCCATTAATTCTGCGGTTTTATTTATCACAATCATAATTGGTAGTAGATAGGTACATTCTTGAACTACCTCTAAATACTAAATAATCACACATTAGGTTTGACATATAGGCCACAACAATGTTGATTAAAATATGAGTGGTAAAGAAGACATTTAATCGTCAATTTCACCAGTTCAACATTGTAAAACATCTCTCTCTCTCTCTCTCTCACACACACACACACACACACACACACACACACACACAAACCAATAAAAAGTTATTTGCATCAACTAAACATTTCCCACATACGATTCAGGTGATCTAGTTCATCCTGCAGATTTTTAGCCAGCAGGCAAACTCTACCTGAAAACCTGCTTTTATTTGACTTCTTCAGCTTCTGACGCTTCTTTTCTGTAAAATACTGATCCATTTCCTTAGCAAACGCCTGAAGCAGTTTCTCAGATGACATCCCACCTGCCTGAACAACAGAAGCCTTCCTATCATTGTTCATGTTGCTACTAAACACAGACTGTGACAGATGTGCCATCGTCAGTGCATCAGGCCGGGTTCCTGCCCTATGTAACCTGGCAATGTCATGCCTTCGCAGCTCATTCATCCCAGAGAGGATAAAATCCAGACAATGTTCCAGGTCAACAATATTTGCCTTATATTCATTCACTAGTTTCTCAACTGTCATCCTATTCACAGTCTGCTTATTGACCTTAGCAGAGTGGGCACCCATACCCCCAGCGGACACCACCATACCAGCACCAACAGCTGTAGCAATCAGCGAGGCACCCATAGTCACAGGAGCGAAGGCAATACCCAACATTGCAGTCATCCCTCCCACAGCCCCTGTGGTGCCTCCTGCAATGTCCATGGTTCTGGTCTTCTTCTGCATCTTGTCCAGGCTGTCGGAGATGGACCTGAACTCTGTGATGAGGTCCCGCAGGCTTTCATTGCGTTTCATCATGAGAAGGTTGTAGAGACACAGGGCCTTTCTCACATTCATGGCTCTCTGATTAAATGACCTGCATAAGGACAGTGACAGAAAAGTTTCTTTATCCAGCTCATTAATTAAATTTTGATATTAATTCTGTTTAGCCCATTAACTTCCATGGTCACATTTAAGTTGTTATGTAAAAGGCCATGTTGTAATTAGGTATTTAGGACTGAAAACTGTAGGTGTTCCAAATTGTACATTTAATTTGTCTTCTCTGAAGCCCTATTTCATATTACTATTTTGAGAAATATTGTAACAGGAAACTATTGGCACCAAAATAACATTGCCAGTTTACAAAAAGGAATTCAGTTTCGTGTGGTTACCTGATTTCCTCGTCTATACTGAGGCCATACACCGATGGAGTCATGAAATCAGATTCTGTTGGAGTGACAGCACAGAGATGATTAGATACTGCTGGCAGTATCTATTTTTTTATTTTTGTGCAGGTTTTCATGGCAACTGATTTATTTATTGCACATTTCTTTTTAAATGAATTAATACACATTATTGGTAGTCAGTAAAACAAGAAAAAAAAGAAAAAACATGACGCAAACTAAAGTTTAACACTTCCTTAGTCTTCAGGAAAATTATAAAATATCTATCTAGAAAACAACTTACTTGACACTCTTTTCAACCATCTCAACATCCCATTGATGTCCTGAGGAAAACAGGTTATTTTCTTGTCAAAACCGTTGCAATAGATTTTATTAATGAAACAAAATGAAATTGTGCTAAATCACGGTTTATTTGCAGGTGAAGGAGGGGAGCAAGTGTACTAAGCCTTACCTCTGCATCCTCGGTGGTCTGTTGATGAGAAGCGTAGCAGCCACCCTGATAGTGTTGTCCGGAAGGAAGTGTTGACCGCCCTTGTGTCTGGTAGCGTTTAACAGAAATAGATTAATGGATCAGAAATAAATTACTGCATACCACTGTCCAAATCTACAGAAATACAATCTACCCAGTCTTAGAGAATACGGCTGCACACACAGCTACACACATTCTTCCTCACCATCCTATCATCATCATCTGGCAGAATTTCCAGGTAGGGCCAATAGTCTGTCTCACTGTACAATGACTCAGGTGGTCTCTCTATTGAAGGCAAGGGTGGCGGGTTGAATGGAGGTGGTGGCGGTCTGGTCTGTAATAGACAAAGAAAATTAATCTGTTTATCAACTCTACTGCACTCTCTCACTCTATTGGTGCCTTTTCTTAGTTTTTGACATTATAGGAAGGAAATTAAACTCTTCAATCGAGCACATAATCAGGGCATTCAACCAGACTGCTCAGGTTGGTACAGCTCCTTTGGCCTTGCTTAATATTCAAAAAATTTAGGGCAGGTATGGGGGAGAGTCCCCTTCTGGTGAGGGTGTGAAAAGCTCTACTAAAATATGCATTTCACGCTGCCTGAACAAATGCAGCAAAGAATGATGATGTCTTGCATATCTGATTTTCCATGACCTCATCACAAACGCAAGTGTTTCTGCACCTTTTGTTTCTGTTTTCGGCAACTGTCCAAGCCAATTCATCACCTGTAGTTGTCAGCTCTGCAGTAGCTCTCATACCTGTGGAGGCGAGGTTTCACACACTGAGGCAGGGGGGGGAAGGGAGTACTGCCCGGGTCGAGGCGGAACTGCAGGTCTGTCTGTTCTGTCTGTGGCCTGAACATCAAAGATTGTGGTTACATAATGCAGTTGAGTATTACCATAACACTGAATGTATTCCAACATTTCTTTTTCCGGGGACAGGTAGCTGAGTTTTCATGCTGTTGACTGCTGAGTCAATGGACACAGAAAACACTGTGTCCATAATGCATGACTTTTAGCTTGCAATTTACCATTGAACCATAAGTCCCACAGAGGCTCACCACATCTTCATAGAGAGCTGGTGAGACTGGAGTTTGTCGCATAGAGCTGATGGATGAACGCCTGGATTGCTGACTCTCAATACTGTAGGTCTATCCAAGAAAATATTAACAAGACAAAAAAAAAAAAAACATTCAAGATTTGACATATTTAAATAAAAAAAAAAAAAGGCAAGTCAAAGCTTCTACCTTGTGGCAAGCTTGTTTTTTGAGTTGGACAACTCACAAATGACTGTCAATCACCTTCAGATGAGTCTCAAAGAAGTCTAACGTGTTGCAGAAATGTTGGGACAAGGTGAAAAATTACCACAGATTTTAGCCTCATTGAAGAGGGTTCAGGCAGCGGTGGAGGAGGAGATTGTATTCTCTCAGTACTGACAGCTGGAGGCTAGCGGAGAAATGAAGAAGGAGAAAGTAAGCTGTAGTCTCTCTAGGTGCCACAACAATCAAAACGATAATGAATCGCAACACGCAATGTTTGGAAAAGTTCAAAAATGTTCGCACATTAAGAGTTTAGTCATTATTAAACAAAACAAAAAAACCGCATTTATGTTGCTATGTAGCTGGAGCCAACAGCCGATTAGCTTAGCTTAGCTTAGCACAAAGACTGGAAACAAGAGAAAACAGCCAGCCTGGCTCTGTCTGAATGGAAAAATATTGGCCTACCAGTACCTCTAAATCTCACTAATTAACATTTTATACCTGGTTTGTTTAATCTGTACAAAAACCGAAGTGTAAAAATGACCATTAGCGTTTTTCACAGGGGGTAATGGCCGGAGGCAGTGACTTCCTGTAGCCTCCACCAGTTGCCTGGCAGCTTCACAGTGACGACATGACTTCAGAGTGGTATTGATCTTCTCATTCAACTCTCAGCAAGAAAGCTAATAAGCATGTTTCCCAAAATGTCAAACTATTCCTTTGGGATGAGTCATATTTCTAGTAATAACACACATGTAGCAATCTTTTAAGGAGTAAAATGAAGCGCAGTATTTTGTTTAAAATATCAAATACCTTCACAGTTGGTTCAGTATTTGAATTGATACAGTGACTGCCTCTGTCGACTGCTGCTGTGGGTTTACTGGAGGTCACACATTTGCTCACTGGAGGTCTGGGGGGAGGACGAACAGGATGAGGCCTCTTATAGTCTGCAGGGTATTCGGTCACTTTGGAACTCTGACGACAGAAGTACAAATTATACTTTATTTATACAAAGTATAAATTGATACATGCTATTTAATACGTGCTGCCATAAGTTCATCTTTGTAACAATATCAGCAACTTGCTCAACTCACCACTGCATCGGCTGTATTGCTAGTTGTGTCTACAGAGTCAACAGTGTTGTCGTTGGTGTTACATTGGGCCTTTGGTTGTAATTTAGACCCGGAAGGAGATACAGTAGGCTTGACTTTAACCTCTGACTGGCTTCCATTTGTGACAGCAGTGTTTCAAGTGAATCAACATTTCTCATTATGCATGAGAATTGCAGCTATTATCTAACAAGCATACATAACAGCTCAATAACCGCAACAGGGAGTTTTAAGGAAAACCATCAACTCTAAACCAAGAAGTACCTTAAAGACAAAAATCCAGGTCAATTACAGTAAAGTTCAGGGATTTCTACTTTCTACACCACTCTGAATGTCTCCATTTCCTCTAAAGATGGAATAAGGTCATAATATGCAAATACCGACAAACACACCAAACATCACTCAGGAATCCATGCATTAAGATGGACAACTGTTAACAGGAATCCATTTTTACCATTGATGCATCCGGGTCTTCATAGGCAGGCTGTGGGACGTCACAGGAGCTGGTCATGGCGTACTTCATAGTGTCGGTTTTCCTGGGGGGTTTGGGCTGCTATGGGGTTTAATAGTGACAGATTATTAACTCTCTAATATCAGAGCTATTAAGATAAGAGCAAAAGCTGCCAAACAACCAATCATTGATTTTAAATAGCTACAAGTGCACTGTATCACTGTGCTGTCCTTCTAGTTGCTTGTGGTTACAAAATGACACGATACCAGACATGTTCTTGCTGTCTGTTATCTACCGGGGGAAGTTTCAGGTTTCTTGTCAAATTGACAGCTCAGTTCCTGTAACCCTCCAAACATGAATGCAGAGGTGGACACAAAAACAACTGTATTTCTGCCCTCCTGCAACTCAAACCCCTCAATACATTTGACTAAATGATTACCACACGTATCCCTAATTTAATGTACAGAGTTTGGATTCTTACTGTGCTTATCAGCAGTTGTAACTATCATGGACGGATAAATCTGTAAGGGGTTCCTCGGGGCAAATATGAGCTGCTCGGCCCCTATTAACTTCCTGTTGTATTGTGTATGGTATTCCCATGCCTGACCCTATTTACTGTGTGGTAATTTGATTAAAAGCCAATTAATTTAGGAACATTTACTGGGACACTTGAATAGAACGGAGCCATCGTTAATGAGATTAGTGACACCAGTGCTTTTCGTAATACTTTTCCTGTGAAAAAGGCCTATTGTAGCTGTAGTTGTTCCAGTTTATTCATTTTGTTGATTTCAGACAAAACCCTTTTTCTAAGAAACAAAAGCATAAAATATTGACAGTATTGTAATCGGCCATGTTAATAACCAGATATACTGTAGTAGATCATAACCTTCAAGGAAACTGACATACAGTATGCATCCAGGCTGTAAATCATATATATTCTGATGGACTGTTGACTGACAAGTTAATTAATACTGTAACATACAAGTAACGTGATCAGGTTTATCAACCAAAGAAAAAAAATATGACTGCAGTGCACTGAGAAAATTGAGTGAGAAACCAGCTGAGCTGAGATCTTCCTGACAGGAAGGTTTGCAGGAAACACATACAGGAAACACTGGTAAATCCACCTGCAGTGTAATTAATAATAAATTGCTTTTCTGATGGGGTTTGTGTTGTAGTCTGCTAAAAACATTTACCACTGTTGGACAGTTGTTTGAGCAGTGGGATTATAGTGAGACATTTTAAGCACACCACTATGCGCTACTGTATTCACATGTTCATATCGCTGGTTCGTTATGTGAAACTGTTTGTTTGCTGCGTGCTTTGGACTCCCACATTGTCGCTCATGATTGCACAACATTGATGCTATTTTAGTTGAAGTTTCACTGCTTGGGCCAAAATCTTACAGGTTAATTGATTATATAACTTAATAATGTACAGAGCTTCAGATATAACATCCAATTCATCTCATCTATTCAGTGAATTGGTGATACATGTAAATCACATGTGAGGTACCACGCGGGCATGTTTCTGAATCTCTGAATGAGACTGGTGGAAGAAGGGAGTTTTTCTCTATTTATGTGTCTCTGTAACCTTTAGGCCCAACTCTTTTCTAAAACATATGTTTCACTATTTATATACAGCAGAAAGAAACTGATTCTTACCGTCATGTTACAGTTTGGAAGCCGTTGTTATCAGTCCTCTCTATTTCACTATTGCCTTTAATCTTTTAATCGTGGATCCAGTGTAAGAAATGGCTCAAAGATTCTCCCACGAGTTTTACATGCCTGTGCTCTTGTCAGGCCACACATGCCATAGACGCCTGCTCCAGTTCTCTGACATCCAGTCTAAATGGGCCGAAAGGTGTGATTTCCCCGCAGCGTCACAGCAGAGAAAAAAATGTGTTGGGGCGGATACTCTGTTTGAAAAACTCCAACATATACACAAACAAGTGGAAAGAAGTCCGAAATATGTCAACAGTGTCATTCAGACATCTACACACACACACACACACACACACACACACACACACACACACACACACACACACAAACTTGTCATTGTCAGTTAGGAGGACATTGTATTAACTTACATTCATTTGCTGGAGACTTACACTAACCTTAACCATAACCACTGCATGCCAAACACCAACCTTAACTCTAAACTACCCCTAACCTTAAGTCTTAACCCTAAGGTTTAATGGTTTACCTTGTGGAGGCCAGCTTTTCTTATTGTCAGCAGCCCAACGTCTGATGGATGTTGATGAGGGTGTGTGTGTGTGTGTGTGTGTGTGTGTGTGTGTGACTTTAGTTTTTGTGTTTTCTGTGTTGGGGAGTTTATCTCAAACTCGTTCAACAGGCCAAGTGAGTGTCTGTTTTGTAATCTTGTCTGCGACTGCTTTCACACTTTGTCATGGGTCTGTGTTAGAAATGGTGGCTTTGATGACTCATCTTGACTTTCTATTTACTGTTGTTTGGATATGAAACTCTTCTTTCATTCGTAATTGCATGTTATTACTGAATGCTTGAGAAAGTAATTCAGGCCCATGACATATTTTGTCTGATCTTAAAAGAATCATTCGACATTTTGGGAAATACGCTAACGTGCTTTTCCTGAAATGTTGAACTATTCCTTTAAAGAAACAATCCAAAGAATTTACACGATCGAGATCAGTCTACTCGGCAAGGGGAACTCCACCTGTGAAAACAGTGGTGTAATGTCTTCTGTGGCTCTCAGCTGTCCTTCTTAAAGTTCTTCTTTCTTTTATTTCTGCAGTTTTACCTTTATTTTGATAGTGGATTAGAGAGAGCAGACAGGAAATAATATGACATGCAGCAATGGTCCCCTGCCAGACTTGAACCAGGAAAAAATTTCTTCTGGAATCATCTCGGTTTTGGATCAGAGACAACTCATTTTTAAAGGGGTTTTCCAATTCAGGGAATTGCAAAAGATAGCTTTTTTTTTAATGGTCAAAATTGATTTTATTTATTTTATTTTATTGTTAATTTTTAGCAGGGACAGTGCACAATACATACTGTATATTGTACCAGATATACAGTAGCTAAAAGCTCATTTTCATCTGTAGTCCTTGGGCGGAGGCCACTAATGATGCGCAGGTCACAGAGCAGCTATAGTTAATCAGACCTTACACTTTGTAATAAAACACCATACAAAAAACTAAGAAACAAACCCAAAAATAACAACCACCCCGGAACAAACAACAGAAGAACAATACTAAATTTCCACTAGGGAGCACACCATCAACAATCCCAACACCATGTAAAAAACAGACAGTTCATCAGTACACGAAAAATCAGAGCAGCGCAGGCAGACACGTCCTGACTTTTAGTCCTCTAATATGGGTCAAACTCCAAAATCACTGGACTCAAAGGCATTTTTCATTAGACCTTCCCTGACTGATAAAGGTCTTTCAAATTTAAAGTCCCCACTGTGCAATGCAGGGTTGAAGCTAAAGATTTTTAGTCTTCAAGCCCACGCTGAAAATGTTGTCAGACTTTTGACAGTTCCATCCACAGCTGCAGAAGACATAATAACTGTTTTCTCAGGGTGAGTAGTACTCCACATGACAAGTAAACTCAAGTTCATGTGTAAAATCGGTGGACTGCCCCTTTAACAGAAAGCATGTGTTACATATGGACATGGAGTTTGAAAGACATCTGAGTCGTTCAAGATGAACTGCCCCTTGTCTGAAAAGTGGACGAGATCAGGCGGCAGCAGCAGGGGGCAAACAGCAGCAGGGGGCGGTGACGAACAGCAGGGGGCGGTGACAAACAGCAGCAGGGGGCGGTGACGAACAGCAGGGGGCGGTGACAAACAGCAGCAGTCAAGTGAGACATCTTCTAGCAGCCTTCAAAGAATATACAGGCAGTCCCAGAAATATTTACATCCTTTTAGATCCACCTGTAGGCTACCTGTAGTTTGCAGACCACATTCAGATAGTTATGGCTGAAATAAACTTTATTATTATTCATATCAACCACACAAGATATGTTTGTTAACAGATGAAACCGGCACTGCACAACATACAGCAACAATCTAGCATTAAATATTACAATTACACAGAAAATTTGGATTTTCTACAAAACGTGGTGTTTGTGGTCAAAATTAAGAGCCAATCAGCCAGGTTCCCATCATGCCCTGGGTCTTGCAGTCAGTAGAGAGCATAGACTGCATATAAAGATGGACGACGCGTCTCCACTTCCTCCCATTGTACAGAAATGAAGCCAAAATACCCCGGATACGGGCGCTGCCATCTTGCGCTGGTGACGATCTTTTGGAGCCAGAGTCTGGCCCAATCGCGAGCACACTCACAGTTGTCAGTCATGATGTGACACCACTTTTTATAGCATCAAATAACTAATTAAAACCAAACTTATCAGAAAAATGAACACTTGAACAAACATCAGCGCGCTAAAAACCACCTAAAATGACAGAAACCATCTTTGGGAAAAATCTATTTGACGTGTACTCTGACTTTTCAGTTTGGCCTATGTCCCATCCACTAACATGGAGGAGGAGGGGTTTATGACCTATACTGCAGCCAGCCACCAGGGGGCGATCCAGATGTTTTGGCTTCACTTTTGGCCAGCTGTCACGTCGTCCATCTATATATAAAGTCTATGGTGGAGAGCAGCTGCAGCGCCTGGCTCTAATATCTGCGGCCGCCTCGATCTCGTGAGGTTATCGTTGCCCATGTGTGCATGACGCCAGAGCAAGTCGGGATCAAATCTAACCGGCATGCATTGTGTGGTAATTGCTGGTGATGGTCTACCGAAAGATGCTATTGGGTGTCATTGTGGGAAATGTAGGATCCAGTGTTTTTGAAGCTTGACCCATGTTAGATACAAAAAGTCTTGACCACTATTTTTATAATCAGTTTCTCTCAGGGCCCAAATGTAATGCAGTTGCAATCCTAAACCACTGGAGTACCCCTTTAATTTGTTTTGTGAGATTAGGTGGTGTGGCTGTCATTCCCAAATGCAAGCAATTCTTTACTAAAGGTGCAAGATTTGCATACTAACATTTGTGGTTACTGAACTTACTTATTTGCAAGCTTTGGTCTGTATGTTTAGGTTTATAGATTCTCTGGGGAAAGGTATTCAACAAACTGTTAAAAGAATGCTTTCTATCATATGAAACGTTTGCTCAGCTGGACTTTCAAACATCTGCACAATGAGCTAGTATGTGCCCTATCATTCATTTCACAGTCTCATTACAACTCGTGACCCTTTAGAGACCTGGTGCACCGGTTTGTAATGTGGGATGATGGCCATCCTCGTCTACCAATCACAACGCCGTGCTGATTATTTTCCTCCAATCACCGAGCGACATAACATAACGGGGAAAACGGAGTGAATGCGGACGTTGCCGAAGCGCCTTCGCTTTGCTGTGTGCGTCAGTTGAAATAGTTGTCTGTTTGTGCGCCAGTTAGTGTCGGAAACAACACAAAAGTGTATTATTTCTACGGGGACAGACATGACACGGCTGAGGATATTTTATATCATCGGGGCGCTGCTGATAACACAAAGCGCCGCCATCATCAGGTAAACATTGTTCAGCTCATGTTTTGAGCCTATATCACTTAATAGCAACAGAAAAGTAGGCTTCATTGCATTAATGTTAAAGTGTGTGTGTGTGTGTGTGTTAACTTCCTTCCTTCCATGTCCACGTGTTTCCAGTTAACGTGCGAAGTACTATTTAATGACACTGGTGCAGTTAAAAATGGTGTTTACACTTTGCTCCGTTTGCGCAGAATTTGTTACAAAATGTGGCGGTAGAAAGTATCAGGAAGCAGCCTTTTCGCGCGCATGGCCGTCCCTGTGACATTTTAATTCGATAACACCTCGTTTCAGAGTTCCCCTTCATAAAACCAGAAGCCTCCGCCGCCTGATGAGCGACAATGGGATGTCTCTGGAGGAGCTTCGGACTCTGGCAAAGAGCACCGGAGGACCTGACAGCGCTCCCTCCCCCGAACTGCCGGTGGAGAGGCTGACGAACTTCATGGATGTATGTGTACCTACAGTATATACTGTACTTTTTAATCAGCAGTTAACCCCGGATTTCAGTCATTATCCTCTCCCCCTGATGTCAGCAGAACTCACTGGGGCTGATGGTGAGTGGGTGCCACACAGTGAGTCACGCAAGGCACCTGTGGGTCAAAACAGTTCAATATTTGAGCAGTATTTCCAGTGAGAAAAGGGAGGGAATGATTAAGTAAATATTAGACGATACCATGGGGTTTACATCATTCTTTTTACTTTAAATGGAGCTGAGTGGACAACTTTATCATTTTCAGAGTAACAATAAGCCTTCCTCACAGATCAAATGCTCCCGTGTCATTTGTACATTCCTGCTTAAGTTTTTAATAAGAACTACTGTGTGAAAAATGCCTACACTTGATGTTTAATCTGATGCAGATGTAGTAGTGGTTTCAGATCTCAGTGTTTTCTGTTGTCTCCTCAGGCCCAGTACTATGGGCTGATCAGCATCGGCACCCCTCCACAGGACTTCACTGTGCTGTTTGACACCGGCTCTTCCAACCTCTGGGTCCCCTCCATTCACTGCTCTTTCCTCGATTTGGCCTGCTGTGAGTGTGCTTTTTTGGGGAAACTGACTCACTCAGCATGCTCTATACTGTATGTGTATCTATTGGCTACGTCCTGGAAGACACTCGCTCCATTTATCAAACAGCAGTGACTAAAATATCACACTTCTCCTTGTTACTCCTTTAGAGTTTGCTTTTTACCTAAAGTATGCATGCAAACTTTTTGCTGTATTTTAGGGCTGTTTTGACTGCTTCATTGTATAGTAATGCGTATCCACAGAAATGTATAACTAACCTGTACAATCCATATACATTACATTACATTGTGAGTAGGACAGAAGTTCAAAAGATAAGTTATACAAAGGAATGCCTCTGTGTCCTATTAAAACGGATATAAAACCAAACCTTGACCTCAGCTGCATTTAAGGCCAAACTGCCTTTTAACAATGTGAAAGACACCTTGTCACATTCAAAGAAGGGGGCACATTTGGGAAATTAATACAAATGTGTTAAGACTCAGATCTCAAGCCCATATTCATTATTAAGAGTTGCATTGATTTCCTCCTCTGGCTCTATTTCAATCTGTTAATGGTGTGTTATCACTAACATTCTGTTTCCTAAGTCCATGACATCTGTGCATTTTCATTTTGATTGACTGTTTTCTCTCATTAGGGCTTCATCATCGCTACAACTCCAAGAAGTCGAGCACATACGTTCAGAATGGCACGCAGTTCTCCATCCAGTACGGCAGAGGCAGCTTGTCAGGCTTCATCAGCGGGGACACTGTCTCTGTGAGTTTTTGAGCAACGCTCACTCACATTCCCTCGCTCACTCACATAGCCCTTTTGTTATTCTGCATTCCTCAATTTTGGTGGTCATGCCATTCCTATCATTTCATTAAAATACTTGTTATTGTACTGTATTGATGTCCTTTTCCTCTGCTTGCAGATCGCAGGCCTGTCTGTTCCTGGCCAGCAGTTTGGTGAAGCGGTGAAGCAGCCCGGCATCACGTTTGCAGTGGCACGGTTCGACGGGGTCTTGGGCATGGCCTACCCCTCCATATCAGTAGCTGACGTCACCCCGGTGTTTGACACGGCCATGGCTGCCAAGCTGCTGCCCCAGAACATTTTCTCTTTCTACATAAGCAGGTTGGTTTCTGACAGAAGAAGCATGGAAGAACAGGCATAAATAATATAAATAATATTATCACCAGCTCTGAAATGGCTGCCTTCTGTGTTAGTTTAACTGTAAGTCAGAGAGACTTTGGTTTGTTATCAAACTTTGTCTTAACTCTGTTAATTCAGCAGCTGTGAGGTTTTCACAGCTGTGAAACGAGTTAGCACATTTGGTGTTATTTGTTAACACAGCGAGTTGTGCTTCTGTCCACCCTGTCTGTTAGAGACCTGAAGGCAAAAGTAGGAGGAGAGCTGATGCTGGGTGGCACAGACCCCCAGTACTACACCGGAGACCTGCACTATGTCAATGTCACACGAAAGGCCTACTGGCAGATCGAGATGAACAGGTGAGAAAGAACCTTTTTGTGGCTTCATTATTACAAGGAACAGGGAAGTGGAGTAGTGTAGTCCGTGTTGACACACTCTTTGTTCTGTGTTTGTCATGGACACAATTCTCACTTTTGGTTTGACCCATTCCTTTTACCTGGGAAGTGGAAATGGTATTCTCCCAAGCAGGTGCATGCATGAAAAGGTCTTGGATGTTTGGATAGTGTACAATTATAACAGTTTAAATGAGTGTTTTCTTGGTTAAAGGCTGCATTACAGTAACATGACAATACATTTCTAAGAAGATGTTTTAAAATAAACTGAAGCCTCTTGTCTCTCTGCCACACCCTGTTGCTCCCTCTCTAACCTTTCCCCTGCAGAGTTGAAGTTGGCAACCAGCTGACTCTTTGCAAAGCCGGTTGCCAGGCTATTGTTGACACGGGAACGTCCATGATCGTAGGTCCTGTGCAGGAAATCAGAGCGCTGCAGAAAGCCATCGGAGCTCTGCCCCTGCTGATGGGAGAGGTAGAGCTGACATGTTGAGAAGACATGATGCCTTAGTCGCACTCTTGTAGCCCGGATGTAACTTTTGAAACACACTAAACATGTGTGTACTCTTAAAATATAAAGTGCTTAGGGTGAAGGCATCCACTAATTGTCTTAGGTTATGTTTTACCCAGATTTACTGTAATATTGTACACAGCTCCATCTGTGGCACTGATGTAGGTTGATGAATCATGGAACAACTCAGATCATTTCAGCATCTTCTTCTCTCCTCTCCTTCCTTTCTAGTACTTTATTGACTGTAAGAAGATCCCGTCTCTCCCGGTCGTCTCCTTCAACATCGGAGGGAAGATGTTGAACCTGACTGGAGAGGATTATGTCATGAAGGTAGATACACTCATGTCAGATGGAGGGTATTCACTTTAACTTTGTCACTGCCAGTTATTTAAATCAATTAAAAAGTGGGAGTGTACCTTTCCTTCAAGGGTAAGAAACGTACATGTGAGGATCTTTGGAAGATAATAGAATTACTTGATGGGCTGATGATGGTAGTACAAGCAAAATATAATGCAATCCAATACAGTAGCCTTGCAATACATCCTACCTTTGTGACGCTTACAGGATTGTGATATTATATTTTTCTTGTTTGAATTGATCCTTAATAGTATGTTTTTGTATCCAAAGCCTAATATGTCTTATTCCTCTGAGCCATAGAGCTCCATTGTTGTCCAAAAAAAGATTTTAAAAACACATCAGTGAGTCACACCATTGCACTGCGTGGGAATGTCCCTTAATTGATGAACATGGGCACTGTAGATTATTGAGTCAATTCCACAGAGAACTACCCTGGTGTTGTAATACCAAATCTGTGGCTAAAAGTATCATTATTTACTCCTGTTTGAGAAACATCTGTCTGTGACCCATTTTTAAAGATTTATGACTTCAGTAGGGAAGTTGGGATAGGGAAGTATTTAGAGACAGATTAAAGCACTTTCATGGGATTTTATAGACAGCCTTGTCCTTTTTTAAAAGTCCAGTTTTTGTTGATTTATCTCTGGTTATAGGTTATATTTGTCATTATCATTTTTTAAGGGGGGGTTGTGTATTGGTCTGCATTATATTGAAAGGGTTCTTATATTCTCTCTGGTGTATGGAGACAGGGCTGGACAAAACATTGCATTGGCCTGCATTAGACTGTACAGGTGTATCTATGAAACTTGAGTTTGTCTTGAATATTCCTATGGACACAAAGTCACTGATAATACAAGGATGACATTTTTAAGTCTATTAAGTCGTAATAGATTTCTCCCTCATCCATATGTACATTGAAAAATGTATTGGTAGCGGTAATTGTTCCTACTCTCCATACTGAAGTGATCCCTTCTTAACACAATTACAAGTTAGACATGGGGGACAAATCCTGTCCTTTTTCTGCGCAAAGTTCAACTGAAGCTAATACAAGAAATCAAGTATCTTCCAAAATTACGGTCATTTTAGTGTGAAATTCCTCGCACAGAGAAGAGGCTGTGGATTTTGTCTCCTGTCCCTTACACTGGAATAGAGCCTTTTCACAGCAGACATTTTGACTCGTCAAAGCAGGAAAAGCGCAGGTGTAAGTAATAACATTAACGATGGCTCCATTCCATTAAGTGCCACAGTAAGCCCTGTCATTGAGTGAGCGTACACAATACCAGAGCTCTGGAACTGTCTCTCCTAAATGGAATGCAGCCATCATTAATGTTATTAATTCCACCTGTGCTTTGACAAGTCAATATGTCTGCTGTGAAAAGGGTCTATAGCATTAAGAGGGGATCTCCTCATAGCCAGTATGGACAGGAGGAACAATTGACAGTGACCAATAACTCTTTCAATGTGCATGTGAGTGCAGACTTGGATAAAAGTGTAACCCTATCTTTAAAGTTAGTATCCTTGCAAAACTTAGAAATATTTGCTTTTGCTGAAAATGAGAATCTTTCTCCTTTTTGATGCAGGAGTCTCAGATGGGAGTCTCGATCTGTCTGTCAGGCTTCATGGCCATGGATATCCCGCCTCCTGCAGGGCCCCTGTGGATCCTGGGAGATGTATTCATTGGGAAGTACTACACCGTGTTCGACAGGAACGCCGATCGCGTGGGGTTTGCCCCTGCCAAGTAGTTTACTGAACACTTGTTTGTATGACATATGTTGCACTTTTGTGGTGGTAATTTGACTTTAAAGGTCACGCCAAGCAAAGCAAAATTTCATCCTCAATGTTGCGTTATTTCATTTGCAGTGATCAAAAGCATTTAACGGTTGTATATCACTGCAAGGCCTGGCTTGTTACATAAATACCTTACATCTGCTGCTTAGAATGAGGTTTACATGAAAAGCTGGTTTCCAATGAGCAAGTATGGATGCTACGTTAATAGCCATTTCCACACATTCAGCAAGGAGTGTAGATGTTTTCTGCCACTGAACAAAGGAACTGCTTCACTCGTTTTCTTGCACTAGTCTGTGAAGCTGCTTTTGAGTTTATATCCTTCCATATCAAAGATGAGGCTTAATCAGAACTATGCATTTTGACGTATTTGTGCTGTTTAATTTTTGTAATTTACATGCTTTGGAGGAACAAATGCACCTCAAATTTGTTTGTAATTTTGTTTAATTACCAGAAACTGACCTACATTTCCAGTTTCCAATCTCTAATAATAGATATAATTGGGGCTGCTTTTGTACACTGAAGGTATCTCAGGATGTTTCTTTTAACACGCCTATGTGCATTTTATTACCAAATGTCACTGAATAAAAGTTTAAATTATTTTCTTGTCAAATTTTGTGTGAACAGGTTTAGTGTCAAAAGTCTCTCTAACTGCATGCTTCCTTGAGGAAAAAACACAAAGATGAACCTACAGAATGTCATTTGTAACATTTAATGAAGTATACAAAGTGCTGCACCGCTCAACTCCAGAGCTGAACTACAAAAAACGCTGGGGCGGACAAAAATACACAGCATGCAACACCACAAGGTAGAGGTAGTCATCTACTTTGGGTTTTGTTTTACAGTAACATTACAAACGTGGCACAGTGACTCCCCCTCCCTTCAGCACAGTAGTAATTTGTAGCATAAACTGGGTCTGCAAAGGAAGACGCTTAATATGCACGCAAAAGATGATGTACTGTGGATTCATTTTATATATCGGTACATCCAGAACAAAGTACTTGAAGCACAATAAGTGATACTTTACAGGAATTGAATCGATGCAAATAAATATTTGGCTCTTTTTTGGTTACAAATGTACAATAACTACAAAAATATTCACCTGTTTCTCCATTATTATCTGGATGATTATCAACTGATGCACAACAGAACTATAAACAACCTAAATCCCTCCATATTGTACACTATACAAACAGCGGGTTGGGGATTGATGGGACTATTTGCTCCATATCACTGCATTTCTTTATTTTTTTCATTCTAAGGCTAAAAGTGAGAAAAGCAACCATGTGAATATTTTGGACAACGTATTTTGGGTAGTCATTAACAGAGAAACTCCACTTGACGGTCTGACAGCTACCGTTGTAGTGACTACCTACTGACAAGCTTCAATGAGTAGCAATCTTATCTAACATCAGAAAGCTTGGCTATCAAAGCTGCTTTTATATAACTGAGGATCTGTAATCAGATCATGATCTAAAAGAGATTAGCACCTGTAATCTATTAATACACATGTAGACCTGACAGGCAGAGGCAGCCTGCTAGTAGTCATCACTACCGGGTCATGTGTTGTTCGTGTGCCATACACTTCATATACAGGACCAGATCTGACCAATAACGTGGCCTAGTATACTGCACTAATCCAAGTCTGGCTACCTACTCTAGACAGACTGGGCCAGAGCGGCACCTATAAGTTAATCAGGGTTAAATGTGGACTTAAAAGTGTGCACGCACACACAAACAAATACTTAACTACAGAGGTAACAGGCTTCATGCTTTAACTGCAATCAGGCCAGGAACTGAAGTTAATACTGAGACTAATTCACCAAATGACAAACACACAAAAACCTTCTCCTGCAGGTTAGTACCATGTTTACAGCAGCGTGTCGTTGTAATGGACTTCTCAGACTGCAGAGGGAGCTGAAAAACTCTGAGTCCAGCCAAAGGTGCGTCAAGCAAGTGTATGCAACCCATATTGAAAACAGTCAATATTGAAGATAATGATCTAAAAGGAAGAGGATCTGGACTGGAATTCAAATTAAAGCAGAAACCAATACCCAAAAGCACTTTCAGAATGTCCCACTGAGACGCTTTTAACATTTTGACAGTGTAAAATAACCCGTGATGGAGGTTCTAAAAGATAAAAAATTAGTTAATAAAGCATATCAGACCTGTGCACCAAAGCAACAAATGTGAGACTGGAGAAGAAAACCTCCTTTTCATTAGAAACAAAGAGCAGCTGTATTACGCAGACGGTCACATGGAAACAAGTGTGTGATAAAATGGTGGTGCTGCTGTATTGTTCAAATTTCATGATCACCAGATACTTCACATTTCCATGAATGATGGTGGCATATATTCCATTTGTGGATGTATATTCAACTTTATATCAGATTCACAGTTGAATGTGTGAATTAGAAATATTGGACACCAACATATAACTCAAGTGTATATTCACCTGTTTGATTTCTAGATTAGGTAGACAACACATGCAGACATTCCAATCACAGCCTAATGTCTGTCTGTCACAGATCGCTGGAAACATGTAAAAGCACACATCTTGAACGCAGCCACTGTATTAATGAAGTTTTCTTACAAAACCTTGATTTCAAACTGAACTGAAAACACTAGCATCATTTAATATTACATATGACAACAAAAAAAAAAAAGAGGAGCAGGAAAAGGCAGCTAGCTTGTCTCTTTAACTCAAGAATGTTGAGTCCTTTCAGGCTGATCAACAATTTATTAGCGTTTGGGTTGGCATACACACAATCATCATTACATTCTATCCCTTGACACAGTGGCACGGACCCATCTCAAAACAACATTTAACTGCATCGGATGTGTCTGTCCTCCTAAAACTCTCAGTTAAAAAGAGCTCACATGTACATACTGTATCTCTGTCTTCGCCCTTCTATTTTGATACGGATCGACTAATACAGAGTTCATTCCTCCATCCCAATGCATTAGGCCCTAACAGCATGTCTACCTTTAACTTCATTAATACAATGGCTTTAGTGTGAGCCATGAACTCCAATGGGCCTTCACTTTCATCTGAGATTTAAATGGTTTAAATATAGTATAAAACAGCTTTCATGTCAAGACAGAATCTCAACACTAAGTAACTGCTACTGTGTGGATCACATTTTCTCACAGATGTTTGTGAAGAGGAATTTAAGAATGAAAAGGCCGTGTGTTTCGGGAGAGAGGATGATTCCATGCATTATGGCTCGAGGTCACCGTTGCCCACAAACCAGTGATCGACATTTTAATGCCGTGTTGCTGTGTAGTGACGCTCTGAATCGAGGTTGTCAGGGATGGGGGGGCTGTGCATCAGCAGTTCTCAGGAGCCCCTCAGGATCTGAGAGAGCACAGTAGAGCGTATACCCCAGCTCGTCCACCTCATCTTCAGTCAGCTCGCAGAATAAGTTAACTTTAGGGCTGAGGGCACATGGCAGCCTCCCGGCCTCTAGGTGTCCCACTAGCGCTCGTAGCAGCTGAAAGAAGCGATCCGCCAGCGCTTCCTGGGTCCAGTCGCCTTCTTTTTCGCACAGCAACAAGATGGCGTTGGTGAGCTGGCTGGCGTTGAGCCGGTTAAGAGCAGGGTTGAGCTTGCACACGGCCTTCGCCACCTTCAGGCAGGCGCATCGGCAGCCTCCGTCCTCCTGGTCCAGGGCCCGGAGTCGTGCCGTCTCAGCCACGCGGAAGCTCTGCCGCCACAGGTTTTCATGGCGCTCTGCTGCAAGTCGATGTGGTTTGGCAATCAGTGAGGTTCCATCCTCCATCACAAGTAATGGCAGAAAGTCCACGTACAGCTTCCGGTCCGTCTCGTACTGCACCTCCAGGGTCAGTGTTTCTGAGGGAACCACAGGACGGATGATGTAGTCGAGGACACTCCCTATAGCTGGCCAGTTGATCGAGCCCGCCACAAGCTTGTCAAAGACCTCGAGGACTGATTTAGGGGAGAGGTAACCTCCAACCATGCAGCGGTCCCAGTAGCTGCTGTTTCGTGGGAAATACTCCAAATTCTCCCTGCGGATGAGCCAGAAACCTGGGACATTCATGATGGTATCCTCCCCGGGGATGGACGACCACAGGTTCTTCTCCAGGATAAGAGGCACCATGAGCTGGGCGTGGTCTGCTGTCACCACCTAGAAGATGGAGGAAGGGGGTAAAACTTAAGAAATTAAAATTATAGAAGAGATGACAAATTTTAACAGCTTAGTATTCTGCATTTGTTACACCCTTATAATTGTATACCTAATATATAACAAATTCTCTGCATATGTTGGCACAGTTTTGTGAATGGACCAACTACATTCTAGGTAATGGAAAAAGAGACAAAAAGTTGAATATTCGGCCCTCACTGGCGACTCAAAAGTCGATTTGGAAAATACTGGCTGGGTACAGCACTAGAGAAAACCAGTCACAAAAAGTTTTTATCAAATCAATATGTCTGAATAAGCTAAAATTAAAACTGTTAGACCTAATGTGCCCTTTTACCTGCAGGTCATCATACAGACTGCCACTCAGGTACATCTCTCTGAGCGGCATGTCGGGCAGTTTGGCGTGAAGGAACACCCGGAGTTCAGCACAGATGTCCAGCGCTGCCCTCCTAGCCACAGCCTGCTCCTCAGCAGGGATGTTCACGTTGTTTTGGTAGAACTCCCACAGATGCTCCTGCAGGGACAGACGCATTCGGGCCCGCAGCAGGTCTGACTGAGTGGCGCCACTGCCTCCCACAGCAGTTCGACCCACAGCCCTCCGCAGACAGTCTGAGGAGAATGGAAGCAATTGAAAGTTAAAAATATGCATTTGTGCAAAATGCTGTTGCATAGGGGCAGGACATTTTTGCTTTCTTCCCTCTTCCACCATTTTGAGATAATGACTTTTAAAGGGGAGACAGAGGGGAAAGTTGGAAAAGAAGGGAGAGGCATGGGTGTGTTTTCAAATATTAGAATCTAAAAAAACAAAAACAATCTACAAAAATACTAAATTAAGGGGCTTCTACAGCATCTGAGAAATTATAACATTAAGATTCAACTACGTCATAGCAAACTAATATAAAACAGCTGACTGACTAACTACAGCACTACAGAGAACACCCACTGTAAAGGAAGAGCAAGATTCCTCCAAATAGGCTGTCTGTCAACAGATAAGATGACAGCTGGCTGAAAGTCTAAACCACAAAATACTGCATAATATGAAACGATAAAAAAGACACACATCCCAGTGCCCAATAGGATGGGTGCTGGATCAAAAAATACTGCATAATATAACATGAAACAATGACGTAGGACAAATTTAACTTCTAAAAGGGCACTTTGTTTTCCTCACCCGTTTCAAAAGCATGTGAGGAAGTGGGCAGAGACTGCAGTGACCTGCTAACTGTGGACTTCATGTCATGGTTCAGCACCCGTGGGGACGAACCCATCCAGATGGGCTCCTCCCAGCTTCTCTGTCCTGTCTGCTCCATCTTGGTGGGGCTGGTGGGAGCGCTCATGGCACGGTCATACATCTGCGCAACAAAGAATCGTGAGCACATTGTTCACGTTGGTATGGGTGCTCGTATGGACGAAATGAAAAGTTGGGAGATAAATCGCTTCTCACTTACTCTTTTGACAGCTAGTGTTGCGATGCCAAGCATGGCTGCTCCTCCCACTCCCAGCACAAGCTTGGCATTGGAAAGCATGAAGTCGATGGCTGTGCCGATCCCATTGTCATCTTTCTTCCCTTTACGGTCTCCATTCACACCCGCCATCCTGCCACTGAAAACAGAGGAGATAAAGAAAGAGGGTAAGACAGAAGGACGCTGGCAGGAAAGGGATGGGGACAGAAAAAAGGTATTTTTTTGTTCTGTTGATTAGCTCAGACACTCGCAGTTGAGACAGCACCTCTCAATCTGCACTGATTGAGTATTGTACCTACAGAAGAAAAATCAGTGAGTAACCACATCCAACATGGTCTTACTCCTGACCTGTGATCTTTGCCCTATCCTACAAATCTAAGTTGTCCACCATCCCCTACAAAGAATGTGTCAAATCTAAACATTTTCACAGTTGATGTACAGATTACTTTCTTATTTGTAAACCCACCTGGGAGATACACCTCCAGATGACCTTTAACCCACCTCCAGATGACCCGTGACCCCTTCCCCCTACATAAGCCCGCCCAGTCGGCTGCTGAGGAAGAACTGGCCCCTCCTCAGTGCGTCCTCCTTATCTTCAGGTATCGTCAGGGCTTGGCAGCGGCGAAACTCACGAGCCACGGCACGGCGATAGTAATTACGGTCAGTGTACTGAAGTTGACGCCCTGCACGGAGCAACGCCCGGTACAGCTCCAGCACGGCACTGCGAGACCAGCCGCCCATTAGGGACCACACATGGAGAGGGGGGACACCCTGGCACCTGGGAAAAGGAAAGGGATGAAGGGACCGACGTTAACAGAGAGCAAAGTTGCATTATTATTGGATGAAATGAGCAAATAGGATGACACAACAACCATATCTTAAATATCAGAAAGGTCACATGGGCCACAAATGTAGCTGACCATCAGGTCATCGATGGATGTAACTGGCAGGAGGTGGAAGAAGGAGTGAAAGTCACAGTCAGAGAGTATGGATGGAGGGAGAGAACAACATTTTGCTGCTGTAGAGATTAATTTATCTGAACAGTTGCACTTTGAAACCATGCAAGAGACCGCCAGTGAAAGCTACCTGCCTTTTACTCTTGGTCACTGATCACTCTGTTCTGAATTAGAAATGTAAGTATTTATGGATGCAAAAAGAAGCCAACCTTATCCCTCAGTTCATCCACGACCAATTCTACAAGTATTTTGTTCAGTCCGTCTCTGCTTTAATGATAGTAGGTAATGGATTACATTTATATTTAGGAGCACGCCATCTTTAGACCAGAAAGTCCAAACAAACTGTCTGTTTGCCGGTTTATATTTAGTCTGTTAGGACACAAATGGTTCACACTGAAGAACATCACTGCCTCTCAGGTGCAGTGTCAGCTCTGTCAGCAGACTGCAGCGCTGCCTAACGTTAGCAACCATGTGACCACTAAACATCGTGGCTCACTGACTCCCTAAATCTCCAGCCTCTGTTACGTGGCCACTGCCTCTACCGAGTGTAAAATATTGGCAATGTAATAACCTACCGAGGTTCATTTGTCTCTAGAAAATGGCTGGCTCAATGGAAAGTCACACACCTCTCGACTAGCGTGTTAGCTTAGCACGCTAAATAGCTGTTGGGGTAGGAAAGTGCTGACCTTACCTTTAGCCAGCCTTACTGACAAGACACACTCTTAAAAATAAAAAGGGCGGAGGACACAGTGCAAAGAAACACGAGCCAACCTACGTCTCGGAAATTAGACCAAAGCTCCCCAAACAGAGGCAGGACTCCCTCAAGCCGGGGGTCAGATTCAGCAGCGACAACCGGAAACTAATAGTCTACCACTCACATCCCACATCCGGGTCATTATCATTTAGTTACAATACATTTGTAAATGGTCACTAATTTTATAATAACATTTTTATACTATTGTTTATGTAATTTTCTATTTCCCAAATCTGATTGATTTTACGTGATGCATTCAGGAATTATGCAAATCATGTTCGTGTGTCTTTTTCATTGACTTTTTACGATGTTAGGGTTCCTTCTGGCTGTTGCTACGAATCAGTCAAGATAAAGTGATGGGGGGGAAATCTAGACAGTATGGAAGCCCATTTCCGCCAGTCAAAAAAACAATAGATTAAAAAATGTCGAAATTATGAGATAAAAAAGTCGAAATTATGAGATAAAAAAGTCGAAATTATGAGATAAAAAGTCATAGTTATGAGATAAAAAAGTCATAATTATGAGATAAAAAAGTCAAAATTATGAGATAAAAAAGTCGAAATTATGAGATAAAAAAGTCGAAATTATGAGATAAAAAGTCATAGTTATGAGATAAAAAAGTCATAATTATGAGATAAAAAAGTCAAAATTATGAGATAAAAAAGTCAAAATTATGAGATAAAAAAGTCGAAATTATGAGATAAAAAGTCATAATTATGAGATAAAAAAGTCATAATTATGAGATAAAAAAGTCAAA